>JAGQEM010000257.1:0-40512 GCA_019202945.1 Corynespora olivacea
GTATTTACCTTCTTTCTTATATTCGATCTATTCTATCTTATACTACATTGCTTCATTTACTTCTAGGTGTGGGTTGTCAGTTCCTGAGAGAATCTCGACTACAACAATACTAGCTTAGCTACTAGTAATTAGGATAAAGCATAGCGACTTCGCCTGGTACTATAGGAAGTTCTGGTATAATAACACTATACTAACTTGTGTCTATAGGGATAATAAAACCCTAGACTACCTAGTCTACTACTAGTATATAGCTTAATACTTCCGGCTATAGCTATAATAACCAGCCTGGCCACTGGCTGACCCTAGCGAGGGTAAGGAGTACCTAAAGACACTACTCAGCCACCTAGAGGACTTTGTAGCATTTCTAGAACTTATATCCAGCTGCTAGGATACTACCTAGATTCCCCTAGAACTATATTTACTATAGGGTATACTTTGTAGAGCTGGGATGAGCTCCCTAATCTATGTATTATACCCCCACGCTATAGCTTTTATAGGGAGACGGCTGAAGCCGTTACTACTCTCTACTCTACTAAATACTTTTATACTTACTTTCTCCTATATTTCTACCTTTCTACCTTTCTACCTTTCTACCTCTCTTATGTCTTACTAAGTTAACCTTAGGGTGCTGTAACGCCTTTGAGATTACTGTTTAATGTCCTCTTAGACTTGCATAACGGCTTTGAGCTATAGACCTTAGTATAATAGGCTATAGACAAAGCGTTCTACGTAAGCAACATTTCCTTACTTTTCTCACTTAGAGGGGGATTAAGGACCGACCGGCTCTCTACTTTGTACAGGGCAGCAACTATAAGATATGCCTTTACTACACTAGGTACTCGGCATGTCTATTCATGCCCCATGGGAGGCTTTTTATAGCAGGAAGGCCTTCGGCCAACTCTATAGGACGTAAATTAATACCAACTAACTAACCAAGCGATCTTGATCAGAACGCGCTCTTTAGGGATAAAAGGTAGGGCTAAGTACCCTTCCTATAGATTAGAGTAAAATAGTATTATAGCTATATACAAGGGTGAAGGTGTATTTGTTAGTGAATATACTACTAAGTTGTTTTCCTTCAATTATTCTAATTATAGGGTAAACAAAACCAAGCACGCGTGCTTGGCGATCGTTCATTTAGGGTTATAATTGTACGCCCAAATCTTAGCCAGGTATTCTGTCGTGGCTGGCCGCGTTTCGTGGAATTCTGTTGGTTGTGTCGTGTGTGACCACGAAGTGGATACTGGTGTTATTCTTTAAGATCAGAAAGTCCTGCCTGCTTTTGAAGAAAGCACCTCTAGCCAACTGCAGTACAAAACTAATGTGGATTATTATTTCGTGAATTTCTGTCATATCTTTCCGTCTTTGTTAAGCCCCGGTCTAAGAACTTTACATCTACTATACGCACTGCAGAAAAGATTAAGGAGAAGACAGACATGTCTCTCAAACATTACTTGCAGATAGCCTACAAGGAGGTTGGCCTAACTTCGGAAACCGAACTCCGCACGATTCAGCCATTGAATGGAACCTTGCAATCTGGTAGCGAGAATCTCCTCCTGGTATACGGGGGCTCGTTCAATCCTCCACACCGAGGACACATAGATGTTATTTTATCAGGGCTGAGGCCGGAGGTAGCGGCAGTTGCGATCGTCATCCTACCTAGTGAAGATTGGCACTTGAGAGATAAGATATCTAACAGTCATCCGGACTCTTTCCTTCCACAAAAACGCAGAGCGGATATTTTGGGTGCCATTTCGTCAATTCCGGGAGCAAGGGTGTGGGTATGGACAACCACCTGGTACCCCTTCAAACCATTTACCGAGGCCTTACTTCGGTTGACCAAGGCGGACGGATTCAACCTGGCAATCGCACGGTTGATTGGGCCGGATAACTTGAATCTAAAAGAGCCTCTCAAGATCATGCCATACGAGTTTCCTGGTGCACTGGTCACAAACAGAGCCAGACATGTCGCTACCCACTTTCTTCCAGATGGCAAGCCAGTAATGTGGAATGGATTCGGGGAATGGTCCCGTAGCACGCATGGTTGTGGAGATGGTCAGTATATACATTACTTCTAAATAATACGTTCCTATTATAGCTGACTGATTTTGGCTAGATGACAGGGTGGCTGGCCAAGCTGAGGTTGTGCTGTGGACATACACAGGTGCATGTGACAGTAATCCCCCAAAGAGGGGTTACTACCTTCAATATGAGAAGCCTGTTTCCGCTGACATCAGCTCGACGAACTTGCGACAGGCCTTGATCCAAAACCACCTTCTTGATGAAGCAAGCCTCAACCAGCTAAGTACCGAAGCTCTTCTAGAGCTCTTGGGACCGATCCTGCGGGGGAACTGACAATTACATACATACTGTTGTCGGATAGGCCCTTTTGATCATCTTGTAATGTTGTTGTCGCGTGAATACACCGGGAATACAAGAGCGAGTGGATGCAGTTGAGGCAGCATAGGGTGGCATAATAAGTACTAGGGGTTGTAGACAGTCAATGAGGAGCGTATTTATTCAAATAAACTAGTGTCTTCAATGAAACTAATTAATCGGTCGATATATGTGATTTCTCATGTGTGGAGTTAGCCCTGAAAATTGGTGATCATTTGGCCTAGCCCAAGTCGCATTCCGGGTTCCACGCGTCAAAATTAACACAATCAGACCAAATTTTCGGCCAGATGCGGCGTGATATAAGCTCCCGTGACCGAGAGATCAATCCGAGGTTCGTACTTGTCGATGCCCTCAATTGGAGCATACTTCTCGCAAAGATAGCACATGTTATTGTAAGCACTGCAAAGCATAATTTGTCTGTCAACCAGATGTAGATATTCCGAAAGGAACCCGGAACAAGTGATAAAGATCAGGAGATGCTCTCACGTTTTTCGCAACAAAGTTCCTGGATGACCGACGGAGTAGTTGATGTCATTTTTCAGACTATAGAGTCTGTTCCGGTCATCGAACTCAGCAACGGGCTCCGCTGCGGGATAGTTGCGGAGGTGGTGCCTCGTGTATTCTTTGGAACGAAAAACTGAGCTGAACTGGCATCTCCAAATTCTCAATTCCACTGCATTCAGATTCAGTATGCTGTATCTTGATGAAACTCCCCAGGCGCTACGTGACCGTGGTCCGTGGACACTACTTACTCTCGTTGTGACCGTAGTACGACCCAGCATCGAATAGAATGCTTTTGCCAGTCTCCATATAAATGTCAACGTTTTCTTCCCAGAGGTCACCGTGTGTAATAGAGGGCTTGAGAACCCTGCCTTCCGCCTGAAGCGACCCAAGCAACCTGGGAATAACAACGTTGGCTACCCGCTTAGTTGCTCGTTCCATCTCAATCCATGGACCATTAGTAGCCAGGTCTCTCCCACAGACGCCAAGAAACATGTTACCCTAGAATACAGATCATGTCATTGAAGTCTTCGTCTATGTAGAGGATTTTGAGGTTGGCGTTCGCACGTGAGCCTTTAAAGTAACTACCTTCGTCTGTATTCGAACTAATCAGAATGGGAACTTAGGAATCGGCCGTTCCTGAATTTGTTAGATAGATAGTCTTATATGAAGTCACTGTCCATTACAGGAGCCCAAGTGCGGATACCGCTCGTATAGACGGCATAATTAATATCATCGAATGCCACGCCTCGGAAATGTCCCAAATCAAATGCGGTTGTACTTCTTCTATAGTGACAATATAACAACCCTCTGCTCGCTAGCGATCTAAGAACTGAGCTATCCACAATCACCCCAGCTATTTCTCGTTGCATCGACCAGCCAAGCAGCACAAAATCTTTCTACATATAAGGATAGAATGTTCTTTTCGGCCGTTCCGACAACAGAGTCCCATGCAGGAAAGTAGAAAAGACTTGCTCGTTGAAGCTGCATTCGCGGAAACTAACCTGGAAGTTAACCGGCTTAAGAACGCGCCATATCTCTTCGGGCACTTCCACGTTCAGTTCTACTTCTATTCTCTTTTCAGGTATGGTTTTAAGAGGCTCTAGAGTAGATATAAGACGATAGGTATCCTCGTCATCAGGAAAATAGGTAACATATGGGTCTTTGGCCAAGATGTCGAAGCTCATGGTCCAGAGGTTGGGCAGAGAACGTAAGTCTTCGCAAAGTTGGATCCAACCTGAGATCGTTTCTGGCGCCATTCGTAGTCCTCCAACGTGACATATTTGGCGATGCGCAGAAATGCAGGTGGATATGTGGATGTGGCGAAGCGCATCCCACTGCACGATTGGTAGAGAGTGCTTGAATTCGGCTGGCTCGGAAGTGAAAGATGTTCTCTTGGTAGAGCACGGAAAGAGCCTCTGAGTAACTAGTTCCGGTACCGTAAGCATTTGACTGATATCAAGAGTTCCTTATAACTTACACCTGTCGGCATGTTAGAAGGGGTGCGAGAAGTTGGTCGTCCGTCTCTGTATTCAGCCTGTGTTGTATCGTATTACACTCGAAGAGAAACTCTTCCCCGAAACAGGTATGTTGCCATGTTGGATTTGAACTCTCTGGGTCAGTACATCGCCAATGCGCTAGGCGCCCCCCTTCATATTCACACATGTGTAGAAACCGTTCTAGATCGCCTAGGACGGCCGAAATGATAAGCAGTCGCAGTTCCGGGATAATCTTCCCAAATAAAGGCGATTGAAGCTGCTCCATCATGTCTGGAGTGAAGCCGTTGTCTTGAAGGGGCCACGCGATGTTAGAATCGCTTCGTCTTCCTTTCAGGGCATCCTTGCAGCAAGCAAGTTTGACATCAGACTTGGTCAATGTCTGAGCAATTCTAGTTCAATTTCCCCCACGTCACATCACAGTACACCCCGTCGCACTACATCTCCCTCCAAATTCCATCCCCCATCACATTCAAATCAAGCAACCCCCCAAAAAGACGCAATAAATGCTTAACATTTAACCTTACTCAGATATCGGTATAGGGTATCATATCGCCAACAAAAACGATGACAAGGAGTCCACTACTAACAGAACAACAACAAGAAGAAAATCTTCTAACGAAGAAAAACGAACGTCTTCTCAAGACATTAAGTACTCAAAGCCAACGTAAATCCATCAAGATGAAAGAAGAGAAGCGCTAAATAATCACAATGCATCGTCTCTCAACAACTAAAAGTCCACCAAGCCAGGCCCAATTTCACCAGATAACAAGACCGTAAAGGGCGTGTCGGGGGCCTCAAAATATGCTTATGCAGTGATGTCGAATTTCCCAAAGTGAAAAGCGAGAGGTGAGTTGTACGCCCTCTACTTCTTGCTGGGCTTAGCCGGAAGCTTAGGATCCACGACAGCGCCATCATCACCAGTGCGGGGAATGACACATTTGCCAACATCCTTGAACTTGGGCGGGTACGTGACGCCCTGGTTGAGTCGGACAAAGGTCTCTTTCCCAGAGCCGAGGCAGACGAAGTCGTCGAGGCCATCATTGTTAACGTCGAACCAACGGACATCTGCATATTGTTAGTCTGATTATGATGGGGAGATTTTGCTTGTGTTGGATGTCGCCTACCCTTAGCCCAGCAGTTCGTGCTGATGTCGAGAACCGCACCGTCGACAAATTTTCCATTGTCGAGCTTGTAGACATAGATGCCCTGGTTGTCGAGGCGCCAGACACCCTCTTCGGGTCCACCACCGACGATCTGAGCGGTCTGAACAGGTTCCACGGGGTTGAAGAAGTCTTTTGGCGTGGTAACCTTGGTGACGTCTGCGTTGCCGGTGATCTCCTTCTCGCAGGTAAGCTTCCTTGTCGAAGTATTAGGTGGCTGAAGCATGTGGGCCTTGTCCGCCTCGAGGAACGCATCCCACCAAATCTTCGCCATCTTCTTGTATCCGGCGTCCGTCGGATGCGTACCATCCACAAGTTCGTTCTTGTTCAGCCATGGCGTCGCAGACTCGTACATTTCGGCAAGAACGATGCGTTGGTTTGCTTTGCGGCGCTTCTCGACAATTTTGCGGTACTGGGGGTTGATGACATTGACGCGGCTGTCGGTGGTGGGGTTTGCATTCTGGAGGATAGTGGAGAGGAGAACGGTGACGCCAGGAATTTTGGAGTAGAGCAGGTCGAGCAACTTGTCCATGCGTTCATGTTGAGTCTCGACAGGGAACTCGGTCTTTTTTTGGGCGGCATCGTTGGTTCCAACGCTAAGACGATACATTAGAGCTTGTACGTGGTTTGGGAAGGGGGTGTTTACTTGATGGTGACAAGGTTGGGCTGATATTCGACAGCGGTCTCAGCAACTCCAATTATTGCATCGAGACGGTAGCCGGGATGTCCTTGGTTGTCCTTTTAGCTGTTAGCAGGTGTCATAGTATATCAGGAGAGTATTGGGCCTACATTGTCCTTGAAGTTACCACTTTGAACGCCACCGACCATGTCGACCTCCCAACCCTCGAATCGAAGACGGTCTCGGAGGGCCTTGCGGTAACCGTTCTTGTCGGTACTTCCCGTACCGAAGGTGATTGATGCGCCGAGAGGCATTACTCGGAGGGGGAACAGCTTCTTCTCGCGCTTGTCGAATGTTGGATACTCGTAATGAGAAGTCGTTACCATCTCGCCCCCAACCCGGACAGCCCCGTCGGCATTGGCGAGAAAAAGAGGCACTGCATTAGCGAGAAAAGAAAGGGAAGCAAGGCATAGAAGTGCAAGTTGGCTGGCCATTATGTGTGAAATGAACGTGATGAGGACCAGAGGCCTCGAAAACAAGGGTGAAAATGAGTGTGGGTGAGAACAAATATACGAAGAGTCAAACTGAAGAGCGTGAAGCTATTCGGGGATCCATCGCGGGTTATACAATTGCGATTGGAGGTTGCGGTCCGGGCGTGGTACCTCTCGCACGCGCCTCCGGTGATTGCGGGCTGAGGAACGAAGTAGAGCTATCACGGTAGGGCCCTCGAATGATTTCGTTTGCGGCGCAGGAGCGGTTTGCCTTGTCCGAACACTTCTTTCGGCTAGTGGAGGAGGGTGTAGAGCAAAATAGAAAGAGCTGGAGTCAGGGTGATTGGCACACACTGCGTCGTGGCTATCGCGACAAGATGGCCAAGAATCAAGCACAGCAGTTGAAGACCTCGGTTCCGTACGGCTGTGGTCAAGAGGCCCTATAAGCTTGTTTATGTTTCACTGCGATCAAAGCCGTCCTCGACACGGATACCCGTAGCCACCGCCTCGGCGACGACAGCAGAGCTGCGACCTTTCCATCATCGTGGAACGTTCAGGAGCCTAAAGTCTCTGCCAACATCAATCAATCTACGAGGAATTCGCGAACATACGGACCGTCTCCGCACAAGTGCTTCGACTTGAGAGAGAAGTCGCGAAGTCCGTAGGATCCTGATCTTCGGCAGGGTACGGCGACGGCCGATTGGCACGATCCAGCAAAATGTCCGAAAACGGACCTACCGAATGCCCAACTGAGGATAAACCCTAGGAAACAAGAACGGGGCGCCTTGCACATTCCACAAGTGGCAAGCTTGGAAAGTGGTTTAAGCTTGTTGATCAGAGTTGTTAGGAGTCCGAAAAAACGGGCAGGACTGTGCACGGATGAACACCACCACAGTCGGTTTTAGGATATTTATAGGCGGGCTGTGCTGCTGCGATGGGGATAAGATGTGCTGACATAAGAGCCCCCAACTCGACTCAAGCTCTTAGAAGAACTTGGCCTCTGCGCCGTTTTCTTACCATGTCCTGCCCGTGACGGGCGAACGGTGGCATTTTCGCTTCGTGCGAGACGCAGGTGCGACTGAAGAGCGAGATGGCGTCCGCCTCCGAACACATCGGATATGAGCGGCACATTGCAGGTATTGTACGGAAATTCGGTGGCTGAAGAATAGAGCGTACTGTTCTGAAGAGCCCTGGTAGTAAGACGGCTGCCTGCCCAAACGTCGCGAAAGACGAGAGTGGACAAGAAAGCCACAGCGGGTAGATCATAGTCGACGGTGTGCGAATCAACCGCTTTAGCTTTCCTTCTCAGGCCTTGAGACTTTGACGAAGATCCGGAATGAATGGGAGAAAAGGGTAACGTTGCAGGTGGTCGGCATGATGCTGGGCACTGCGAAAGAGCTGGACGGTTGGACGACCGGCGTCAGGCGTGCAACATTGAACAAAACGCCCACCCGCTATTTTTAGACATGTTTTCCCCAAGTCTGGATGCCTCGGGCAAAAGACGATTGAAGGCGATTTTGTTCAAAGGCCCAGAGCTCATGACCTTGGGTTATTTTGTCCGTTTCGCAGTGTTATCCTGTGGCTTTGCAATACATGCAAGACGCCCGCCCTTACACTTTCCCTCTCCGGCCTCGAGACTCGAGAAGCACTACCAAGACGAAGCAGTATCATTGCAAAAGACCAAGGGTGAGATGCGTGGGGAACCGCATCGAGGAACAACAGCCGTTCAAATTCCAACCACGAAAGATGTCTAGATCCCAGGGTCCAGAAAACAGTACATCAGAGCAGGACCTACAAGCAACAACAATCCGTCAATCTCAATGGGGAAAAAAGAAGAATAACGCTTTCAATGTTCTACGACACGACCGACCCACCACCCCAAACTACCCACCACGAACTCCATACCGATGAAGAAAAGAGTACAATCTACCCCCACCCCATGCAGCACCCCAACTACACCGAAACCACCTACAAACAACCTCACAATAAGAACCCGTAGAGAAAAACGGTCCCCATATAGATAGGCAGACAGAGCGTCGGTAGCGTGTAGAAAGCAGCAAGTCATCCCCACACCCGAGAGACCCACCGCATAAAGCAAGAAAGCCATCCAACAAGGAGAAGGAGGTTCTAGAAGGAGATCCAAAGGTCCAAAGATCCAAAAAAGCAAAAACGTAAATATGTTGATCGTACAGAATTAACCCACGAGGTATAATATAACAGTGGTGAGCGGCAAGTATCGTAGAGGTACGACCCTCCGCGCCTCCGAAAACCCCCCCATAGTAGATGCGAATAGATACATCCATGCATACTATGACATAATATACGTACCGACAACAACAACAACAGCCATAACACCGAAACCTTTTTTAGGGGGCCAGATCGCTCTACATCCACCCATCCACCCATCCATGCATCCATGCATCCATGCATCCATGCACGCCGTGCCTAGATATACAACAAAAATTCACAGAGCGCCCCAGTCGCCATGCCGCTGGACAGTAAGGAAGAAAAAAGGAAGAAAAAGATGCGTGAAGTCACAGTTGGGGGGGAAAGGTGAGGGGGTATAACGAACGCCAAAACAATGCATATGGAGCGAAAAGCACTTCCTTCTTATGATTACCCCACTAGATCAACATCGTCCTCGCCCTCCGCATCGACGTCCTCGCCCCTCAGCGCCGGCGGTAACTTCTCCCTCAGCTCTTCAAACGCAAGCAGACAGTTCTGCGCATCTTCCATCAGGCCGTTGCGTTGAAAGGTATCGATGCAAATGCCGTACGCGACGGCACGCCACAGCACGCTTCGGCCCTGTTTGCTGACGTTTCGCGCAGCGCGGACGGATTTGATGGGCTGTTCGCCGACCTGGTTGGCGAAGAATCGAGTCGCCATGTAGTTGAGGCAGATAGACATGAATTGCATGTTTGCGAGTTTCTGCGCGCGGGTGGTGGTGGTGTGGATGAGGGTTTTCTGGCGGTTGATGGATTCGTCGGGGTTGGTCATGACGGCTTGGATTATGCGGAACGCGCATTCGATGTAGAGATTGGGGTGGTTGGTGCAGAGTGGCTGGAGCTGTGAGAAGAGTATCTGGGTTTGGTAGTGTTCGGGATGGGTTGGATTGCGGATGATGAGCAGTCGATGCATCGTCGCCAACAGCGCGATGTCTGTCTTGAAATCGGTGCCGGAGCCGGCATCGGGAAGGTTGAAGTCTGCTTGGGAATAAAGCGCAAGCGCCGAGTCCAATGACCCGTTGCTTTGATCGAGCACAGCAGAAAGGTAGTGAAGTGAACGAGCGTAGGGCTCAAGGCCTTTGAAGGGATGTTGATCCACGCGTTCTTGGAGCATGATCACTGCTTGCTTGGCTGTTGGCTTGTCCTCATGGTAGCATGCGACGAGGCCAAGGGCGAACTTGATGTGCCAGTCCAAGATCTTGATCCAATTGCGATGTGCCAGAGCGGTAGGCATCGATACCCTAAATGATGAGTGATGTTGCAGAGAAGCTATCGAAATCAGCAAGTCGTCTACCTCGTGGCCGAGTTCACATACCTTGGGTGAGTCTATGCCCCTCCTGCAGATAGCTGTTGCCTCTGTCATGGGGCAGGGAGAAGAGACCGCTGAGATAGTATGCCAGCGTCTTCAGATCCTCCTGTGGGAGCCACGCAAAGACCAGCTCATCTCTCCCATCCTCCGCTTTGCGGAACACGCCGCCGGTGTTGAAGGTCAGGTTACCACCAAAGCTCTTCTCGATGAGAACAGAGAAAACCCCGTCGACCGGGCCCGTATCTTGATCGGCCTTCTTTTGCAGAGCGGCGAGCTTCTCTGCGTTTGGTTGGCCATGCTGAAGATTGCAAGCAACATCGACGCAGTCAATCAGCACGGCGATCTGACCCAGCTGTTTGACCGAGACCTGCAATTGGAGACTCCGCGCAGAGGCAATGGCGCGCTGCGCATGCTCCAAGCGATCCGGAGCAGTGCCGCGCAGGTGTATCATCGCTTCGAGAGCACAGCAAGTGACGAAGATGGCCCGATCGCCTCGTCTCTCCGCATGGTTCGCAATGGCGTGCAGCTGTTGCAAAGCCGACGCCGTCTCTGGCCGGCCTGATGCCTGCAACGCCAACGTGACCTTCAGAAAGCGGAACGCATACACCCAGACGATATGCTGGAACGTCTCCGTCTCGGAGATGGGCTGGTCCAGCGATTTGAGGGCGGCGCGACAATTACTCTTCGCCTGGTACCGAGCCTGCAGATGCAGCATAGAGTATTTCAGATCATGCAGGCGGCTTCGATTGCAGAGGGCAATTCCCTTGGACAGCGTCTCCTCAATCTCCGGGTTGTTGTCCGTCTCCTCCACCAGCAGACTCGCATACCGAAGTCTCAGCAACGCCTCGTCGCGCGGTGCCTGGGTGTACTTTTGCAGCACCATTTCCATGGAGCCCAGCGCTGCCGCCATCAGCTTGTAGTATTGGTCCAGATCAGCACCCCTCAGCGTCATGGCAACCAGAGACCCCAAGCTCCGCGCGGCAGCAATGTACTCGTCTGCGGCCGACAGTATCAGCACCATGAGATCGGCCGGGAGCGGTTTCGCGGGCGTATGCTGCGGTCTCGTGGGCGTCTGCAAGTGCGAGGATGGCTTCTTTATGACGACTTGAGGGTGGGAGCGTATCTGGGACGACGATTGCGCAAGCGAGGGACTCCTATGCTGGCTGGATGGTGTTTGCGCATGCCCATGCGCACGTGGATGCGAGGGCGTGCCCTGCGACTTGAGAGGGGTCCTATGCTGGTTGTGGTTCTGCACCGGCGTGCTGAGCGGACGATGCTGCGGCCGCGGCGCATTCTCCTGCGATGACTGCGACCTCTGCACCGGCTTGGATGCCGGTGCTTGCGAAGACCGGCCCGGCACAGGTCGCATCTGCCCTCTACCCGCATCTCTTTCCACGGCTGTACCGCCGCTTGACCTCTGCATCGGCCTCTGGGCCGGCACCGACATCTGCACCGTCCGTATACGCGGATTATGCGCCGGGGGCATTGGAATCGGCTGCCGCGCCGGTATCACGACCTGGGGCTGCATCTGCCGCGGAGGCTGCTGAGCGCCTCCCACGCCCATCGGCGGTGGCGGGGGGTACTGCTGGCTTGCCCTGGGTGAAATCGCCACCCTGGGACCGCCTGGTGGAGGCTGCGACTGCGGAAATCCCTGATGCATCGGCGGCAGCGGTTGCTGGTAGGCCATTCCATAGCCGTTCTGGTGGTAGCCATTCTGCGGCGGCGGCGGCGGTGCATACTGCCCGTTGGGATGGGGGTGATGCGCCGGAGGGCCCTGCGGCGGCCAGTTGTATCGCGGGTCCATGGCGGGCGTCTGGGTCGTGGAAGAGGTCACCAGGAAGGCGGCATGATTGTCGTCATCCCACAGAATGCGAATGTGATGGCGGGGGTCGACTGTTGGGTTGGGTCGCGGAGAAGCTGGGGGGGGGGAAATGAGCGACGCGCGCGACTACCGCCGTTGCCGCGCGTGGACGGGGCCAATCGTCGAACGCCACCAAACCGAGGCCCTACCAACTGCGACAACAATTCCCGTTCCCTCCTAACTTCTTTCTCCACACTCGTCAGCGAGGTGGGAAGTTGTAGATTGCTCAATCCTGTCCGAATTGAAGGCTAAGGACCGTCCAAGTCGGAGTGAACATCAGATTAATAACCATACGGTATTGACTACCTTCACCGCCACAATTTTTTTTCCACTTGGGACCTCTCCAGATACTACCGATTCCTTACCCGGATATCCAGCGCCGCAAAAAAGAGTTGGAAACCCCTGTCCAGAAAAGAGCCATCTTGGAATCTCTACCCTCTACCAACCTTGAACACCCCGTCTGCTTTCTCACCACCGCTCATACCAGCACCCCCATACCCCGTGGACACTCTTCAAAATGGCATTCCTCCTCGGCCACGCAACAACAACCTACACGCACCACCCAACCCCCATAACCCTCCCCACCAAAGCCGGCACCAAAACCCCCCTCTCCACCTTCACCCGCACCACACTCCCCCCCTGCCGCCTCAACCCGCTCCTCTTCAACGGGCACCTCCAAACCATGTGGACAGCCATCAAAGACGCCGGCCCCCCCATCCACTACAAGCGCCGAATCTTCCTCTCCACGCACTCCGTCTACCCCGGCGAATACAGCGTCGACTTCGTCGTCCCGGAAGCCGAGGCCCAGGACGCAAAGCCGGATGCCTCGCTCCCGGAACGCACGACCTTCTACACCGAGGACGCGTTCGAAGGGCTGGGGAGCCAAGACGACACGCCCATGCTGATATCGCTGCACGGTCTCAGCGGAGGAAGCCACGAGGTCTATCTCCGCGAAACGCTCGTTCCGCTCGTGGCGGCGGGATGGGCGGCCTGCGTGGTCAACGCACGCGGCTGCGCGCTGTCGAAGATCACCACGCCGCACCTGTTCAACGCGCGCGCGACATGGGATGTCCGGCAGACGATCCGTTACCTGCGGAAGGCGTTCCCCAACCGGCCGCTCTACGCGGTCGGGTATTCTCTCGGCGCCAACATCTTGACCAACTACGTTGCCGAGGAGGGCGACGGCTGCGTCCTCAAGGCGGCGATTGCGTGCTCCAATCCGTGGAATCTGGAGGTTTGCAATGTTGGGCTGAAGAGCACGTGGGTGGGGTTGGAGGTGTACAGCAGGACGATGGGGCAGAACTTGGGTGAGTTTGCATGTTTGCATGCCTGCGGTATCCATGGAAGCTTGCGCATCGGATGGTCTGATGTTTGGATAGGGGACGGACTTTGGTTGCTGACCTGTGCCAGCCAAGATGTACGAGAGACACAGAGATGCGATTCTGCAGAATCCCGAAATCGACGACGAGAAGGTGAGGGCATGCAGGTACCTGTTTGAATTCGATCGGTGAGTACCTCGACAAGCAAGCATACTACGGAAACGGAAACTGGGAGCGAGCTTGCTGATAAAAAGGGGACAGAGCAGTGCAAGCACCGACATGGGGCTACCCCACCGAAGGCGCATACTACCGCGACGCACAATCCGTAGACGCACTCATGGCGATAAAGATCCCTTTCCTCGCCATCAACGCCACCGACGACCCTGTACTTCCCCCTGGTCTTCTCGCCATCCCCGCCAAATGCTTTGCACTGACGTTGCCCAGATCTCCCGTGTAGAGGCCATTCCCTTCCAAGAATTCCAACAAAACCCTTACGTCATCCTGTGCACCACGAATTGGGGCGGCCACCTCTCGTGGTTCCAGCTCGGCGGGAAACGCTGGTTCGCGACGGCCATTTCCGATTTCTTGATGAGGATGGATGATGAGATTGATGTTGAGGCGCCGTTGCCGGGACGAGAGGAGGCGGATGCGAAGATGGTGGAGAAGAAGTATCCGGTCTACAATCCGTGTAACCGGAGGCTGATCTTGCCGGATGCGTAGGAGGGATGCAGGGAGAAGGAGGAGGAGGTGCAGGTTGAGAAGCAAGGAAACGGGGTATCATTTGAACTTTTACCGTGGACGTAGACGTGGAATATAGACAGCGAAGGAAGATTTGGAGTTGTACGGGGGATCACGTTCATCCGAAAGAAACACTCTTCTTCTTGCCCTGCACCTTCTTCTCTTTGACGGGCTCGTCATCATCCATCTCGAACTGCGTATGATCCGAATGCCTCCCCTTCCTCTTCTTCTTCAGCCCCTTCTTCGTCTCCTCCTACAATCCGTTAGCAAGCGTCTCCCCACAAAAACCCCCCCTCATCCGAATTTCCGAAAGACTTACAAACTTGGCCTTCTTCTCCTCCCCCCTCTTCTCCGCCTCCACGCGCTTCGCCTCCCGGACTTCCTCCAGCTGCCTCGCCCTCATAATCTTGCTCTCGACATTCTTGTCCTTCTCCGCATTCACCACGCTCATGATGGCCATCATGCTCTGCGCGTCGTCGACAAACACCTTGCCCTTCTTCTGGCCCTTCGGTTTCGCGATGCCCGCGGGAATGATCCCATTGAGCGCGGGGATGCCGAGTTCCTTTTCCGTGTACTTGCGGCGCTTGGGCTTGTGCGAGTTGGTGGAGGAGACCGACTTTGATTTTTGCGCGCCGCCGGGCTTTGCGAGGGCGAGCGACTTCTGCTTCCGTTTGGAGATGCCTTCGGGGGCGCTGCCGGTGGGTTTTGAGGATTTCTTGGAGGCGCCGGAGGAGCCCTTTGCGCTGGAGCCCTTTGCGCCGGAGCCTTTGCCGGGCTTGCCTTTGGTCTGCCTGATGGCGCCCATTGTGTCGACTCCGGGTGCGTGCGTGCGTGCGTGCAATCGAAGGGTGAGGATCAGGTTGCGGAGCTGCGCGAGGGAGAGCGAAGTGGAGCTCTCGAACTTTTTCGCAGACGAGTCCACGTCGGCGGGTGGGATCCCTGGAAACGCCGACCGAGCTTGGCGGAACTGCCGAAACCCCAGCCAGCCTCGCGGCGTACCCGCAACCGCAGCTCGAACACCAGACAGACATCCAGCTTCCCTCCCGGTCCACGTCCACCCGCATCCTCCAGACGCCTGCGTAGTCCGCTGCCACGAGAAGCGAAATGTCTTTGATCTCTTCGGAACGTCTTTTCCGCTTCCCGAGGCCGGCATGGTTTAACAATGCGAATGCGCGAACCTTTGGCGTCTACACAGCCGGAGCTTTGGTAGGCATCCTCTTTCCCCGTCCCCCCCTTCCCCCCCCACCTCCTCCCCTCCTCCGGTCCTCCGGTCCTCCCGTCCCACTACCCTCCTTTCATCCTTTAACACCGATGTCATGAACAGTTCTCCCTCGGTTTCTACATCCTCATCGACGTCGCATCCTGGTCTGCCTCCCCCCTCAACGGCTCCGAAGCTCACGTAACCTTTGTCGACTGGATCCCGGGAATCTGCAGCGCACTCGGCATGCTCGTCATCAACAGCATCGACAAATCTCGCCTGTCCGCCGATTCGTTCAGTTACAGCGGCAACGGCGTCGCGTGGAAGGCCAGACTTGTGCTGTTCCTGGGGTTTGCGCTGCTGGCCGGCGGACTTGCGGGGAGTGTTGTGGTGCTCGTCATGAAGTATGTTGTGCCGGAATACGTTTGGCCGACGCTTTGGCTGGGCGCGGGCAACGTGGTGGCGAATGGGTTGGTTATGCTGAGGTGAGTGATGGTTCGGTGCCGAGGCGGCTGAAAAGGACCGATGCAAGCTAACCCGTGGCCAGCTCGGCGGTTCTTTGGGTCGCGCAGAATATGGAGGACGAGTATACGTATAACTTGGCACTATAGGCGCATCCGGAGTGCACGGTTATGGTTTGACATGAGGAGAGGTGTTGGAGGATGGCATGGAAGGAATACCCGTGATCTCAGGCGGGGCTCATTTGGACTGGCTTGTTCTCCATGTACGAATAGGTGGTCATGTGTTGAAGCTCACTGTATCAATTCATTGGTCTTGTTCGCCATACTGCGAAAGCACATGTTTGAGACATGTACGATGGAAGACAATACTAGGTTGGAACAACATACTGTTACAGACACGCTCAAGTGAACCAAGCACTATATGCAAGCGCCTATCCAAGGCGCAGTTCGACCTTCCGATGAAGCCGAACCTCGCCCACCAGGGAGACCGAACAGCCTATCTGATCCTACATACATTCTCATGTCCTCCTCGTGTTCTTTACATCATTGGCCGGCTAGTCAGAAATCTTGGTCCTCCTGGAAGAAGAGCGAAAAGCTGATGATGGTGGCATATATCAGCAGCCCGCCCACCACCGACATGGCCGCAGCGCCTCCCTGAATGGTTGCAGAGTGATACAGAAGAGTGGGGAGAGCTACATCCGCACGTTAGCATCCGTTCCTGTCCACGAGCCGCACGTCTGTACGGCTCCCGCCTGGCTCCCCACGGCCCAAAATGCGATGCGCCGGGCCACTCACCAATCCCCATCACCACAAAGAAGCCCGTCAAGAACCTTCCAAAGTCCACGACGGCACTCCCCGAGCTCTCCATGAAGTCATCGTGGTTGGCGGCGCGCCCGCAAATCCAGTTCGGCAATGGTGCGACTACGTAGGTTGCGACGACGAGGAGGGTGAGATAGTTTTTGAAGAGCGCGGCGCTGAGAATGACGAGGAGGAAGCCTATTGCCAAGATCTGTAAGGGCCGATGTGTCAACAGCTTGCCATGATGCGGGGGGGTTAGTGAGAAGACGTACGAAGGATAGGCCTATGATGGTCTTGATGCCGGCCATGGCGGACAGGTGGGAGGACTCTGGATACAGAAAATGGGGGTTCCTGGGGGGTGGCTAGACGGCGACAATGGGCTTGCGAGGCCGGCGAGTGTGGGCGTCTTCGTGAATGCTGGGTGATGTATGTTGTTGGTAAGGTAGCGCCTGCCATGAGGCTGGGTTCCGACGCACGGTCAAGGCTTGGCGGGAAGCTGCCCTGAGGTGGAGCTTCGTACCTTCCAGTTGCCTACACCATCCCGCAGTACGGTCGTCGCTTCCACCACCCACCCGCCTTCCGATACAACCCCACCGCCTTCCTCTCTCCTTCCTCGTTTCCCTACACCGCGCCATTCCCTCATCCGCTCCGCCGGACCCGCCCAACACCTGCCTACCCCACACTTTCTGCCGCACAACGCAACAGCTCGCCATCCTAGACATTCAAGATGTTTAGAAACAACTACGACAACGATTCCGTGACATTCTCCCCGCAAGGCCGCATATTCCAGGTCGAATACGCGCAGGAAGCTGTCAAGCAAGGCTCCGTCGTGGTCGGCATTGTCAGCAAGACACACGCGGTGCTGGCAGCGATCAAGGTAACATGGCCTGCCGCCGCCATGCACTGCAGACACTGATGGTCCCCAGCGCAATGCCGAGGAGCTCTCCTCATACCAGAAGAAGATCATCCCCATTGACTCACACTTCGGGATCGCACTCGCCGGCCTCGCCTCGGACGCCCGCGTCCTA
The DNA here is from genome assembly GCA_019202945.1 of Corynespora olivacea. Taxonomy (NCBI): domain Eukaryota; kingdom Fungi; phylum Ascomycota; class Dothideomycetes; order Pleosporales; family Corynesporascaceae; genus Corynespora; species Corynespora olivacea. The sequence goes on from JAGQEM010000257.1 coordinate 17,605, forward strand.
TCAAATTTCATGAAGCAGCAGAGCCTCTCGTCACGCCTGACGTACGACCGCGCGATCCCGCTGTCGGAAATCACCGCCCGCATCGCCGACCGAGCCCAGAACAACACGCAGCAATACGGACGGCGGCCGTACGGCGTCGGGCTTCTCATCGCTGGCATTGACGCAAAGGGCCCACATCTCTTCGAGTTTCAGCCGAGCGGTGTCACGCAGGAGATGGTGGCGTGCGGCATCGGTGCGAGGAGTCAGATGGCGCGGACGTACCTCGAGAGGCACTTGGACGAGTTTGAGAGCTCCAGTCGCGAGGAGCTGATCAAGCATGCGTTGAGGGCCCTGAAGGAGAGCTTGAGCCAGGACAAGGAATTGACGGTGGACAACACGAGCATAGGCCTCGGTGGCGTCGACGAGAGGTTCGCTCTGTACGAAGGCCAGGATATCGCCGAGTGGCTGGACGCGACATTCGAGAACCGGGAGAGCGGCGGCGACGAGGGTGGCGACGCGATGGAGACGGATTCATGAGGCGGCAGCATGTGAAGGAGGCTACCTGAGGACACTCCTGGCCGATGGAAGGCCGTGATGATGGCTATGCAGATCATGAACCCGGCCAAATGGCTCTAATTCACTCCATTTCGACTGTTGATTAATGTGAGGCCGTGACAATGTCAACACAGTCCAGAGTCCAGTAAACATATCGAAAGACTGTTCCTTCCCCAATACCAATCTTCCGAATTCCTTGCACACATCTGGCGGTTGGAAGGCCCTGTTTGTATCCGCATATAAATCGTGGTGGTAATGGATGGCCACGTGACCCGACTTCCGCCGAGCCGCATCCGCAAATCTCCAGCCAAGCTCCGCAACACACCCTCGCAACCACCCGCTCTCCCGTCACCACACACCACCCTCCCGTCACCACATATCCAACCATCACAATGGCATTTGCGTGGAAAGCCGCCGGCATCTCGTGCGTCCTCCCCCACCCCGTCGCTTCGAAAGCGGCGCAATGGCTGATGGAGTTCGTCAACTAGGTACAACCGCTACATCTCGGTCGCATCGCGCGTCGTCCGCCGCTCGCTCAAGGAGGAGAAACGCATTGCCGCTGAGAAGCGTGGAGAGAGCGAGCTCAGGTTCGCCAAGTGGGAGGTGAGTCGATGTTTCTGGGAAGCGTTGGGAGGGAATGAAGGCTAATGGGGAGACGCAGAATGGCAAGCAGGGCGAGGTCAAGAACTTGAGTGAGGCGAATGCTGCGGCGGTGGAGGCAGCTCCCCGTTCTTAAGCGCGCGGATGCGGTCACGCTGCGCGAGAGGGAGAGAGGGCTGATGCATGGAGGGGAGGGCATGACAGATGGATGGTGAATGTATATTTTGTACTACCAAACATGAAATTCGTGGTGGACGGGAATCTTCGAAAAGCTGATAGTCCAATGCGTGACCATACCTGCGTCTCAATTGTCCCTACTTCTTTTGTTGTATCCGTGAAGCTTGTCATGCTGCCGGGTCTGCCAGGCATTGTTGGAGGCAGCTGCTGGAGCTCCACATAAAACGGCGGCGCTCGCTCAAGCCTCGCTGATTTGTACAATATGCAGCCTGCAACCCCCCCCCCCATCCCGCATCGGAACCAACTCCACCCACAAACATGGCAGTAGACTCTTTGCGCCACAACACCGCCTCTACTGCAAACACCGGGTCAGATGTCGTTTCGCCCTACGATGGGACAGGTCTGTCAACCTTTCTTCAACAGCCGGCCCGGGCGAATGTTGATGGGGCGGCTTCAGCTTCGTCCCCCAACGACAATGACCACCACGTGTTCGGGGAGGGGAGGAATAAATCGACTAGCTTACCGTTGAGACAGGCTATCAAACAGCCAGTCATGCAAAACGATATACACGATGTGACGGAGAAGTTTACGAGGGCGTGTCGGGGTATGTTGGCTCTTTTCTTGCTTGCACATTCCGACGTTCGGAATGGTAGAGCATCTTGTGGTGCCACGGTCACATGGTCCATCTTCCGGGACCCTCTACTTTCTTCACGGCATCGTGCGCTGACCGCTCGTACAGCTCTTGATGTTGGCCAGCTCGTCAAAGATGAATACTTTACGCTCTTTGAATCCATCGGGGCCATCGAGGTACCTCCCAACCAACCCCGCCCTCACATCACACCATGCATCCAACCAACACGCAGCCTGACGGAAAGAATAGATCATGGACCCCAAAATGGACAGCGGGTTTCTGCAGCCCAACGAAACGCTGGAGGAAACCTTCGACCCTCTCACCCCCCTCCTTCCCGCCGAGCTGATGGGCATCATGGACCAACTTCTCTGCTACGAGATGGCCTGGCATACAGGGTACCCTCTTTCTCAAACGCTCTTCACTTCCGTCTACATGGACAGACTGCTTTGGCCTGAAGCGAAGGTCCTCGAGCAAGCGCAGTTCTACCGCGGGCAGATTGGGGACGCGAAGAGGCCCGGGACGTTGCTGGAAGTGTTGAGAGCGTATTGTTTGGCCGTGGTCAAGGGGTGCGACCATGTGATTGCCAGGGTGACGGCGAGGGATTACTTTGAGGAAGAGGACTTTTGCACCAACACGTACAATCGAGTGCTTTTCGTCAAGGTGCCGGTGGATGTGTTTGAGAGGGAGTTGGATGCTGCGGTGGAGATGATGGAGGAGTGAGTGAACTATCCCTTCCTCTTTTGCTACTGCGAGTTGGGGGGAATGTACTGATGATCAATCACAGTCCTGACCTTCAAATGGACGACGCTCTCCGTGCCGCCATCGTCACTCGACTCAACTTCCGCAAATCCTTTCTCCTGGCCGTCGACACCGACCTCCCACTCTCCCGCCTTTCGTCGTACTGGCCGCCCGTCCTACAATCCCTCTCCTCGATCCAAGAAACCCACGCTCTCGGCAAAGCCGTCCCTGACGCCTTCAGCACAAAGTTGCAACGACGCCTCGCATCCACCGCCCCACCTCGACCCATAGTCGACCTCGACTTCGCCGACGCACTGGAGAAGCTCAAACAGCTCTGCACCGACTGTGAAGAAGCCACACGCTTCACCAACCTTCCCCTCGATCCTCTGGAATACCAGTCTTTTCTCTGGACCTTCGCAAGCAGGATCCCGACCCCCTTGCCGTATTCGCGAAGCTATCTCTCCACCATCCTCTTCCACCCCGACATCCTCAATTCCCCAGTCTCGTTGCCCCTCCAAGACACAAAGTCGCTCGTCTTCCCCTCCCCAACCGCCATCCTCGACCCCACAAACTGGACGCTTTCACCACCCCTGAACCCACTGGCCCCCAGAGCACCGCGCCTGCAACTCGCCCTCCTAATCGACGAGTTCGTCGACCGCACCGGCCAGCCATACATCGATCTCTGGATCGCACTGTGCCAGAACCGGTGCCGATTGCGGCGCATGCTATCCCACGTCGTCGTAGGCTGGGACATGCTGCAATCCGACGCGGCCATGATCGACGACGATGTCATGGCCGTGTGTGAATCAATGGGCATACGAGAGGACGAGGTGATGAAGGCGCCGCTGAGTACATGGGTGTACATCAGAAAGCTCTGGATGATTGAAAAGATCATCCTCCTCGGGTTCGAACAGGACATCTACCTGCCCGACGAGTTCGCAGGAATGTACCACTTCCTCTCGCACCTCTCCGCCAAGCGGGCGGCGCAGCTCCAATCATGCCTCGAGCACGGCACCGCCAGAGTCGCGGCCTTGGTCCAGGCAACGCGATCCACAGACGCCGACGAAACCCAGCAGAATATGCGATTCATCGCCGCAGAATACCACGGCGCGTCGGCCATGTCCGCCTTCGCCAAATCCCTGCACGCCTTCTACACCATCCTGCTGTACCTGGGCCTCGTACCCATCCCCAAGCGCTCCTCCTCCAAAGAAGAACTGCGCTACGAGCTCCGCATGAAACCCTTCCTCTCCCTCCAGCCGCCCGAAGTCCCGCCCTTTGCCGCCTTTCGGGATGCCGTACAGCCGTATGGGCCGTACAGCACGCCCTCGCCCTCCCTTGTCGCCGATCTGCGGCACCCGGAGTCGGGCCTGTGGGCCCGTGTCGACGAGGGCATCAAGGAGGCGAAGGAGAGCTTCGCCAGGGTGAAGGCGCTTGGCGCGGGGGCGTGTCGAGCCGGGGGCGTGGCGGAGGCGTGGGGGAGGGAGGGGAGGGGGTTGTTGGCGAGCTGCGTGAGGTTGGGGGTCAGCGTCGCGGGGGTGAGGAAGGCGGTGGAGGAGATTGGGGAGATGGAGAGCGTGGAGGGTGTGAAGAAGAGTATCGGGGTGGAGATTCCCGAGGCGGGGGATGGCGCGAGGTACAGCGAGGGCTGGGTGGTTGCCAAGGTTGTCAATTTGTGAGGCGTGTATACTGGGGTCTTTGCGATGGAGTGGAGGGAGGGCCAAGGGTAGGTAGATGGAGAGGTACATTGTCGAGATTCGTAGATGGGTACGTACGTGACCAGCTGGAAACGACCACCGTGGTCCTCTATGCATACAGGCATGCGCCGTCAAGTCAACCTGCGAATTTCCCCACCCAAATTCAACCTCTTCCTACCGACGACAGACACTACACCCCTCTGTACTGCACTGCACTGCACTGCACCGCACCCCATTGCACTACGCTAGACTACACTACGCTACTCTCCACGTCCATCTCCCGCTTCGAAATTTCATACTCGTACAACGCCTGGGTTGCTGCGGATACGGCGGTACGTTGTGTGTCCATCACGGGCACCGTACCGTATCGTAACGTATCGTAACGTGTCGTGGTCGTATCATCCCATCACCCCTTGAACTTCCTCAGCGCCGTCTCCCTCACCCTCCGCACGCTGCGAGCCGAAAGCCCGCGCTCGCCACCCTTTTTCGACGCGATGGCGGATTCCTTGATGAGTCTGTTGGGAGGGAGGGGTATTAGCGTGGTGCGGTGTGGAAGTGCAGCGAGGCGGCGAAGAGGAAGCAGGAAGCAGGAAGCAGGGGAGAAGGGGAGAAGGGGAGAAGGGGAGAAGGGGCATGAGAAACATACTCCTGCATGAACAGCGCGTAGTGGAGAAAGATCTGGTGTGCGGGTTAGCCGGGTGGTGCTCGTGCTCGTGCTCGTGCTCGTGCTCTGAACCTTCCGTCCTTGCTTCTTTTAAAGGAAAAAAAAAAGGAAAAAGACATACCAAAATATCCGCATCCCGACTCAGGCTGCGGTTCGAATGCGCCTTGACGATCTTCTTGACCGTGGCGCGGGGGTAGAGAGTTTGCGCCATGGCTTTGTCTCTTTCTCTCTCTCTCTCTCTTCTTCTGCAAACTGCGCGATGGAGGTATGTGTGTGTGGAGACGGAGTTTGAGAGTACTCTGTGTGTGTGTGTGTGTGTGTGTATATCGACGCGCGCGTGTGGATAGGCACGTCCTTGTTGTCGTCGTCGTCGTCGTCGATGTTGTTGACGTCGATGTTGGTGCAACCTGGTTCGTGCGCATCTCGTCGCGCTGGCACGTGCGAACAGGCGTTCACTTCGCGATGCACGCGCATGCACCAATCAGCGAAGCGCAAAAGGGGATGACGGGATGACACCGTCATGGATTTCGGAGCCACATGGAGCAAAACATGACCAAAACATCACGCTGTTGATATCCGCACCTGCACCCCATCTCTCACGATCAAGGGTAGGCAAGGGAATGATGATGCACGGTGCGCCGGACGGGGGTAACAAACGGAAAATGCTCCTATAAAAACTTCTATCTGGGACTGATCACAGGTAATGGTACACGAGGCCCCGACACGCGCTCTTTCCTACTCCCCGCCGTGGTGCTGGGTTCTGGGTGGTCGTATCTACACATTGAGGCCGAGTTCCGAAGCGAACGGTAGTATGAAGAGGTCACCGACGGCGGATACCGTCGCCTTGCTTTCCAGTAATGACTTGGCGGCCTGATGGAAGATTAGCACATGCATGCGTGGGAAGCGTGCAAGGGGGGCACTCACCGACTTGACTTGGGCTTCCGTCACGCCGTCAATCTTCTTGGCGACCTCGTCGATCTGGTAGGCCTGGTTGTTGTTCACGAGACCGTCGCCGGTGAGGACGAGACCGGCCTTGACGTCCTGGCCGTTCTCGAGCTCCTTGAACTTGGCCGCCGCCTTGGCCTTGGTGATGTCCTCCTTGGCAATGTCGCCGGAGGCAATCTTCCGGATGAGATCGACGGCGGCCCTGGCCGTCTTCGCGACGTTGGCAGCCTCGCCGGTGATGGTGGTGTACAGCAGACCGGCGTCCGAGTAGAGGGCGTTGGTGGTGGAGACGTTGGTGCCGGGGGAGGTCTTTGCGTTGCTGAGGAGCGAGAAGCCGGGGGACCACTTGATGCTGGACTGGCCGCCGAGGAGGGCGCCGAGGACGGCGATTTCGGGCTTGTAGAACTTGCCGGTGGCGGAGCTGGAGCCGGGGAAGGCGATGACGAAGGCGTTGGCGCGGTCGTGGGCGATGCGCTCCTCGCCACCAAAGTACTCGGTCTGCTCGAAGCCCGCCATGACCCGCACGACGGGTGCGTTCGGCACGGCGGCGAAGAAGTCGTTCACCCACTTGGACAGCTCGGCATGCTCGGCGCCGTTGGCGACCACGGCGATGTTGGACCTGGCATAGGCCATCCTGGAGTACCACGCGATGACGCCGGGCTCGAGGTACTTGGTGTAGGGCGTCGGGGAGGCCGAGGCGGTGGGGGTGCCGAGGCCGCGGTGGAAGGCAAGGGCGTGGGCAGACTGGATGGCCATCTCGGTGGGGTTGGCGATGAAGCGCTTGTGGGCGAAGTGGATCATGGGCAGGACCTCCTCGGTGTAGACGTGGGCTGCGAGTCATCAGCACAGCGTCCCTTCTCTCCCCATCTCTCTCTCTCGCTCTCCCCATCTCTCGCTCTCGCTCTCCCCTGCTCGCTCTCGCGCTCTCCACGGGGGCATTGCCTACGCTGGTACTTGGTGGAGGCGGCCACCTCGCCGAGGAGCTCGACAAAGTAGGGCAGGTCATCGCGCAGGAACTTTGCTTCGAGCACGAGGCTCTCGCGGGTGTGGTAGGCGTTCAATTCGGCGCCCAGGAGCTCGGCCTCGCGCACGATGCGCAGCGTCGACCTCCGGGCGGTGGCCTGTATGCCCATTGAGCGTCAGCAGAGCTCCCGCGAGCCGGCGTTTGGCGGCGGAGCGTACCCGGAAAGCAAAGTTCTGCAGCGCCTCGGTCAGGCCGGGCAGGCTCTGGTACCGCGTGCCGGCCTTGGCCACCAGCGCCAGCGTCGTCGTGGGGCCGGCCAAGTCCCTGCTCGCAAACTTGACGCCGTCTGCGTTGCCCGACTGGTACTGGAAGGAGCCTGACGCTGGCGCTGCGAGCCCGCGGCGCTGGGCCGGGCGGACGGCGTGGGTCCGGGCAGCCCGTTGCGCGCCCCGGCAGGCGGTCGTTCGGCAGAGCATGGTGGAGCAGAGTGGTGGAGGTGGTGGAGGTGGTGGTGGTGGTGCAATGGATGGGGGAGTCGGGAGAGAGCCTTTCACCACGGCCGGCCATGGGTGCCAAGGCAAGGCGGCCGGCGATTCCCCGCGCGCCGATTTTCTCTGCGGCTGGTGAACTCCCTCTGCGACCGGGTTGGATTCCAGCCCCAATGCCTTATCTGGCAAATATCTAGCAAATATCCAGGCCCCGCCATGTCTTATACGCAGCGCGAGACGCCCGTACGTGTGCCGTCCCCGATGCATCCCCGCCGCTCACACAGGCCAGGTTCTTGCGGAGCTCTGCACCCACCTCGTCGAAGACCATTACGGCGAGCTTGCGGGGGTGCGTAGCCCGCTCTCTGCTCTTCTCCATGCGCTGCTGCTGCTCCTCGACTTTGGCTGACCGCCCCAGCGCGTCTACTCGGTCCTCGCGCGCCACGGCCGGCAGTCGCTCGCCCAGATGGTGCGCAACTCGTACCTGAACCGCCGCCAGATGTCCCTCGGCATCGTCACCCTCGTCCAGTCCCACCTCGTCTTCCACTCGGCCGCCGTGTCGCCGCTCGCGTGCTACGAGATCGACTGGCAGCACTCGTATGCCCTGGTGCGCTTCGGCAAGGTCGTGAAGCTGGTCGAGTCGCGCTTCGGCAAGAACGCGAGCACCGTCATTGGCAATCTGCTGGAGCACGGCCACACCCGCATCGGCGACCTCAGGAACGCCCTGTTCCCGCCGCGGGACGACGGCGACCACGACCACGACCACGACCACGACGGCGCAGGCCGGAAGCGAAAGCGAGCAAACGGAACCCATGCCGAGGCCAACCGTGTCAACGGCTCCCTGAGGACGGTGGAGGAGTTCCACGACGCCGTGGAGCTTCTCATGCAGAACGGATGGGTCATCAAGGTCGATCCGACCCAGTATCTGGGCCCGGGCGACTATCACAAGCTGGCCGAGGACCGCGCACGTCAGGAGCTCTGGGGCGGTGACGCGCCTCCAGGCACCAAGGCGCAGGCCCATCTCCTCGAACGCACCCTGCACATAAAGCGAAGTGTTCGTGATGCCTGGTCGGAAAGCCCGCAGTTCCTTCCCCGAAAGCCCAACGGCGCCGCCGGGCCGTCGAGCAAGCGTGTCAAGGTCAACGGTACCAACGGCTGGGCCGCAGCCAGCGGTGGCGATGGTGGCGATGGTGGCGATGGTGGCGGCTCTGGCGGTGCCCATGAGGACCTCCCGATCCGTGTCAATCGCGACAAAATCGCCGTGGCCATGCGCACCGAGCAGCTGGTTCGCCTCGTCGAGCAGCGGCTCGGCGTGACCACGGCTCGCATCTACGACATCATGCTTCGGTCCGTCGAGTCGGGCATCGCTCGCTGCTTCGAAGAGTGGCCCCAGCCCGTCAGCCCGAAGAATTCCGAGGCGGACAACGCCGCCAATGCTCCCCCGCTCCACCTGGTGACGGCCCACGACGTCGAGAGGCGGACCAAGGACTTTGACATCTGCGAAGGCCTCGATCCGCCCGCCGTCGCCAAAGTCACCGGTCGTCAGCTCGACAAGGCCGGGAGACTGGAGGATCCCGTCGATCCTCTGACCCTGGGCCAGCACGAGCGGCTGCAGCTGGTCCACACCCACATCGAGCTGCTCTCCAAAGACCCCTTCCACTTCGTCACCTGGCACTCGCGCGCCGGCCACTCCCAGTGGAACATCGAATTCGACGGCATCGCAAAAGCCCTCATCCAGCAGGAGATCGAGAACACGGTGCAAGCCCGAAATCCCCAATACGGCCTCAAGCTCATCCGAGCCCTGGGGAAGAAGGGCAAGCTCGACGAACGCCAGACCTGCCTCGCCATGATGATGTCCGCCAACGACATCAGGGGGGTCGTCAACGACCTCACCGTGCAGGGCTTCGTCCAGACGCAGGAGGTCCCCAAAGTCGAGCGCCGCGAGGCGAAGCACTCTCTGCACCTCATCTGGTACGATCGCCAGCGCGCCCGCGAAAAGCTCCTGCACGACACCTACAAAGGCATGATCCGCATCCTCCAACGCATCGCCTTTGAAAAACGAAAGGTCCAACTCGCCCTCAGCAAAGCCGAACGGTCCGACGTCGTGGGCAACGAATCCACCTATCTCTCGCGCGACGAGCTGACCCAGCTCAACGGGTGGAAGGCCACCGAGGAGAAACTCCTCCTGCAGCTCGTGCGCGAAGACGATCTCGTCGCCGTCCTGCGCGACTTTCACGGTCCCATCGTCTCGGCTTGAATCATTCCGCTCCTCCGTTCAGCTGAGGCTTCTCGCCTGTCCATCTCTTGTCTGTAAGCTGCATCTCCGTACAGCGAATCTAGCTCCCTCGACATGATCCTCATCTGATTCTGTATCCGCATCCTCTTCCTCTTTTTCTTTCCTCGCTAAAAGTCTTGCTCATACGCATCTGGCTGGGATGAGATACCCCCGATTGCATGGGAAATGGAGTTTTGTTGTCCTCGGCCTCGTTTCTTGTTTTCCGACCGCCTCGCCTCGAGCCCAAGGTCAAGGTCTGGTGGCCCCACTTTGCATGCAGCGTAGATGGACATGGGCGGCTTTTCTTTCCGTGTGCTTGGTCTCGATAAAAAAAAGGTGCGGCGTGCCTGTGTGGGTCATGTAACAACGACGCGAGACTTGTATGCATTAGTGAGGTGATCCATTTGCTATTCTAGAAGGCCATCTATCAAATCGAGTTGAGCTGCGCGTATAGGCAGCCTCTTCAACCTGTTGCCGCTCATCTAGACTTTCTCCGTCGTCCACTTCAACAGCAACTTGTCCACGACGTCGTCCCCCCCCCTCTCCACCACCTTCGCTTTCCCCTTTCCTTTTCCCTTGCCCTTGCCCTTGCCCTTGTCCTCCACCCAACCTCGCCATCCTCCCCGGCCCGAAGAGTCGCTCCAAGACGACCAACTGCTCGCAGCACTCCCTACATCGAACTTTGGACCCGGACCCGGCCGCCCACTTGGCGCCATCTGATTATGCGTCGGATCCTTTCTAGTCTTCGCACTGGCTATATGCGCTGCAGTATATAAAGCACTCAAAGGTGGAGGTGGAGACGTAGGCGGCGGTGGGGGCGGAGGTGGGGGCACAGGTGGGGGCTCGGGAAGAGGCCACATGTGCATTCTGATGTCTGCACCAGGTTGTATCATCGCCTCCCATATCTGCGGTAAAATAATATGGCCATTGGCATCTGCAAGGTCGTAATGACCTTGACGAACGTGTGGACCAATGATGTCAACATGGACGAAGGCTTGTGTGATGAGCTCTTCCATGCCCTATGTAAAATCTCGTCAACTTGGCTGCCATGGGGGGAAGAATATGCGAGTGGGAAGGGAGGGGAGGAGACGAACATTCCACGTCTTGGCCATATCCCACGGGAATTGAAATGTACGACCAATGGCATCTTTGAACTTGATAGGTTCCTTGATCTTCATCTCTTCAGCTTTCTTGGCCGCCTCGGCTGCCGCGACGCCTTCTGCCTGTAGTACTCTCCGTTCTCGGGCTTCTTTCGCCCTGACTTCTTCTACAATCTCATCTTTCGCTCCGAAAGGATCATCCCCACCGAACAGTGTGTCCTCTTTGAATCTCTCAGCCATCTCCCTCGGTGATTTTGTCACCCAGATAAGGGTCCTGATCTCGATTTCGCCAAACACGGTTGGGATGTGCTCATTGCACCATATGTCGACGAAAAGTAGCGTTGCACCTCGCCGTTCCGCGTGACGTGTGACTAAGCTCTGTTGATATGAGTTTAGTTTCTCCAAACTGTGTATGACATCCAAGCCATCTGAATCCCGTTTAATGAGATCCACTATCTTGCTCTCCGGCATGCTAAGCTCGATAACTGTCATGCCACGTCCCTCACCTGTGCTCAGACCTGGAAGTATGTTCGAGGTCCAAGCTTGTACGAGTTCGTCAATCTTGCTTCTATCGGAACCCTGCGTCTCCGCAACTGGTTCTTCGGGTGCTTCGATGTTGGAGACTTTTGCACTCCTCTCTTCCGATGGCACGCGTTCTCTTCCTTTGCCCTCGTCTTTCTTCCCTGTCTTGAGGCTGAAAATCCATTGATCCAGAGCCTCGGGTGGGTTATCGCTGGGTCCAGATGCAGCTTCGACATGTGCCACTTGTTCGTCAAGGCTGCCAACAGACAAAGTTTGAGTAGCGACGTCAGTGGTTTGCACAGCTGATTCTTCTGGAATCGGAGGCCTTCTCTCGGTCCCTCCAGAAATAGAGCTGAGGAACGTGGGCCTGAATTTTTCATCGTCTGGGTGGTCAACACTCGCGAGCTCCTGGCTATTTGGAAGGGGCGGGGGTGATGAGGACGGGCCAGCTTCACTCATATCCTCCGCCACGGTGCTCAATGGTGCTGCTGGGGCAGGAGGAACATCTAAAGTGGCAACGACCGGTATTGCTGGCGGCGGCGATGGCGGGAGTGGTTGCTCTTCGACAGATATCGGTGATAGTGAACGAACCGGGGGAGGAGAATCACCTCGAGGAAATTGGTCGTCGTCATCATTGTCGTTCTCTTCCGGAGTCTGCTTGCGCCCACCGCTCCAAACACCAACTTTCCTCAGCAGTCGTTTCAGTCCGCTTGTTTTCCCTTCATCTTCATCTGACTCGGAAATACCAATGCTTTCCATCTCCACCGTCCCTGATCGTTGCAACTTCACAATCGTAGCTCTCATCTCTCTTTTCTCTCGGTCGTCCACCGATCGTCCAAAGCTATTTCTCTGTGCTACAGCCAGGTTTGCAACTGCTACCATAAGCAGGAGATTGCTTTTCGAATCTCTTAGATCGGCACGCAGCTCTTGGAACTGAGGTTGGAGAAACGGCCACTTCGCTTTCTCGGTGCGAGATAGCTTGATCTTGTCACGATTTCGAGGTGAAAGATCGTTGATTTGCTTGGTAGCTCGTTTGAGGTACTTGTTGATTTGGGTGAATACGGACCGGCAGTGTCGTACCGCAGCGGAGATGTCGGAGAGGGCGGTAGAGTTGAAGATGGGAGTACGGGTGCTGTTAGGGCCGGTTTGGGGGTCAATGAGGTTTCGCAGTTGGTTCCTTTGTACACATCAGTCCAAATTCTCCCCTGGTTTGAGAAGGACCAGACGAAAAATGCGGAAGGGTGTTTCTCACTTACAATATCCCACAGGTGCTACTGATATCATTCGCAATGCTGTCCACTCTCTCACTCGCGGTACTAACGGTTTCGGCGAGTGCGAAAAGCGAAATAGACACCTTAACGCCGGCAGCTGCTATGCCCACTACAGACCCAGCAATACTGAGTGGGTCTGCCATCAAAACGCCAATATTTGTGTCTCAGCTCATGGTGTGAACTGCATCAAAGACTAACGTTCCATAGCTATCGGGAAAGGGTATCGTCTTCGAGAAAGAATGAGGTGTTGGGCAAGGCTGAAGAAATACGATGTAATGCATGGTGGGGTCGGAAACGGTGATGACAGGGGTTGTGATCGCTATTGAGCAAGGAAGTATGCTGATGATGGTGCGACATTCTCCCGACGGATTAGTTGGTAACATGTATCATTTAAGCTCAAGCGGGAAGCCTGATTAAAAGTTGTCGCAGTGAAACGTTGAGGTTGTCGAAGTGACAATTCCAAGGGCCGAGGTTTGATAGTCTTGGCGACATATTCCCCGCAACCATCTGCTGGCCCCAGTTGTTCCTCCTCGACCGAGCTGCAACGAGTCATCATCATGCCAATTCCGAAGCTTGCGAAAATGCAGCGAAATGCGTATTTTCGGAAACATCCACAGTCATATTGGAATCGTTGATCAATAGCTTTTTGGAAGCTTGCTTCTTGCACCCGAGCGCAACGATCATGGTTGACACAATGAACTTCTCGGTGCCTGCCGAGCTCCAGCAGTTCCTCGATGATCTCGACCATTTTATTGAGGACAAGATCATGCCCCTCCAGAACAAAGACGACAACAATCGATTCTTCGATCACCGCCGCGAACATGCCCGGACCGACTGGGATAATGGGGGCCTGCCTCGAAAGGAGTGGGAGGATTTGCTCCACGAATCGAAACGGCTGGCCGACGAAGCAGGCTTCTTCAGACTCGCGCTCCCGAAACAATATGGCGGGCGAACAGATGAAGACGGAAGAGGTAGCAACCTGTGGATGGCGGTCATACGGGAACATCTTGCGGCCAAGGGATTGGGATTGTTCAACGACCTCCAGAATGAACATTCGATGGTCGGAAATGCTCCAGATGTAGTCATGGTGATGAACTACGGGAATGAGCTGCAGAAAAGGGAATTGATACAGGGTCGGTTAGCTGGCAAGGTCCGAATAACCTTCGGATTGACTGAACCAGGGCATGGTTCGGACGCAACACACATGGCGACCAAGGGACGACCAGAGAGGCGGAATGGCGTGGACGGTTGGCTGCTGAACGGATACAAGAAGTGGCAGACGGGTATGCATGCTGCAACACATTGCTTCATCTTCGCCCGGACACAGGGCAGAGACGGAGATGTCAAAGGCATCTCCTGCTTCGTTGTTCCTCGCGACACGCCCGGCCTCAAAGCGGAGTCGTATGAATGGTGAGTAATGCTGTCGCCAAGTATGCTCGCTCTCACAAGCTGACTGGTAATTTTCAGGACGCTGAACATGCCGACCGATCACGCCACCGTGTCTGTCAAAGACGTTTGGGTACCCAGCAGCGCCGTCCTTGGACCTATCCACAACGGCCTTGGTGTCGCCCAAGCTTTTGTACACGAGAACCGCATTCGACAGGCTGCGTCCTCCCTCGGTGCTGCCGTCTATTGCGTGAAGCAATCGGTCGAATACGCCAATACTCGCGCACCGTTCGGAACGCCGCTGTCACACAACCAAGGAATCCAATTTCCACTCGTAGAGCTCGCTACCCAATGCGAAATGTTGCGGCAGCTGATCAGGAAGACGGCAGTCGAGATGGACTCAATGCCGCACGTTGAGGTGGAGCCACGAATTGGTGATAAAGTCTCAATGTGCAATTACTGGGCAAATAGGCTTTGCTGCGAAGCCGCCGACCGTGCCATTCAGGTCCATGGGGGTAATGGATACTCGAGGCATTACCCTTTTGAGCACATTTGGAGGCATCATAGACGGTACAGGATTACGGAGGGAAGCGAGGAGATCCAGATGCGCAAGGTGGCAGCGTATCTGTTCGGCTTTGGCGGTCGAAAGAGTTTGGTGGACGCCACTGTCAAGGAGTCCAAGTTGTAAAAAACCCGAAAAGTAGCACCGATGGTGAAATGTGTCTTGCAGTGTGGCTTTCTTCTGTACGTTTTGCACAGGTTGAAGTGTATGCCGTTGACTTGTGTTGATTACCGTGTCGTTCTTTGGTGTGCTTCAGACCGCTCTCCTCATCTTTATCCATCATGCATGCCCATGAACGCCATGATTGACCAAATTTTTTGCCGGAGAAATTTGTTAGAGCCGGGCATTGCATCTCGTTCCATGATGATGGGCAGCAGGATAACAATGAGCAGGAACCAAATACCAAACCCTGCAATCCAGAGCAGTGTAGTGCGGTAGTTCACCCTCGCTCTGCCGTGCAGAGATGGAGGTTCCGGAAGAGGCTTTGACTCGACTGCAGGAGATGAGGGTGGTGGCTTTGGATCCTTTGGTGGCGGCTTTGGACGTCGTTGCCGGATCTGAGCTTGGTGTATGTGGCCTGTAGGTGCACCGTCTTTTTTCAGTGGCACTGGAGGGCCAATATCGACCGACTGTCGTCTATCAGCGTCTGAAGGGGTGCAGTGCATGATGATGCATGGGATGAAGGAATGAAAGTCTGAGGTGGCTGGTGGAAGAGAAACCGCACGATTCTGTAGTTGGCTAGTCTATTTTGGTGGGGGAAGAGCAACCGTTGTTGAGCTCACAGCCTTTCGACAACAACTTCATCAACCCTATCCTCGCGTCTTCCAGCATGCACACATTGTTATTTTGGGATGGTATAGACACTGCATAAGTGGTACAACGCAATAGGCGGCTTGAGCAAATCAGCCCGCAGGTCCGCCCGCAAGACCGCCGCTGAAAATCAGCCTACAGGAGATTAGGGCACTGCCAAAGGTTATCTTTAATGAGCTAGCATGTGGATAAGGAGAATATAGCATTTTTTCACAATGGCCAGTAACGGGGCTCATTGCAACTATCTTGGTTTGTTTTGGCATTGTACACTGAGATCAGTTGATACCGGGCGAGTGTGCATATATCATTTGCATTACATACTGGCTGCTCATTACGTCTTCTTAGGCCCAATTATCCACCGCTTACTTCCGTCCGGAAGAGATACCTTCCTTCCCAACCCTAGACTCGCCGCATTGTCCAAAGCTTCCTTCACTTCATCGTCCCTCATGACCGCTGATGCAAGTCTTAGCTTGACAGGCTCCCTACTTCGATTACAGCGTCTCGAAAAAAGAGCTAGCGCGTCCATAATCTCCTCCACGATGTCCGCACTCGCTTCCGTAACAAGAGGCCAATCATCCTGCTCAGCAGTATCATTCGCTATCGCAAAATCCATCCAAGATAGCGCATCATCAAGCGTGCCATGCGTATCCTCTGCGTTTGAATAGAAAAGTTTGGATGACCCGCTACTTGAGCATATCGATGTTTCTGCAAGAGAAGAAAGCGCTGAAATAGCTGAGAGCGCTGAAAGACGTCTTATACTGCTACGCACTTCTTCGCCCTCCTCATCTGAACTACCCCACTCTTCAATCTCTTCGCCGTCGTCCGCCACAAAGTCATCAATCTCATAGTCATCATTTTCAGGTCCGAACCGACTGTCCAGCGAATGATTTCTACTGCTATCGACACAGTCAGAGGCTTGCCATTCAAAGTTATCGGCTGAAAGATTAGCGTCCTCGCCGAATTCGTCTGCTTCGGAGTTTTCATCGTCAGTGGGGAAATCTGAACTTGAGGCAGAGTCTGAGAAGTATTCGATCACTCCGCGCTTGCTTTTTTTCTTCTTCAGACTGGTGGCAAGCTTAGCGTCAATTGCGTCTAGATCTATCGATGAATGGCTAGTCGCTGACAACTTTCTAAAGTCGCTGGGCTTTCGCTTTCGGATGGCGGATCGGGCCAATGTTGGGTTGGCGGGATCTCTCTGCGCTAGGAGACGTTTTGAACGCCGTGCTGTGTTTTCTGTGGGCATGTTGTGTGTCCGTTTTGAGTTGTTTGATTTTCATGTTCTTACTTCATGCTCCTTGACTTTGGGTGGGTTTTGTGATGGGATTAAGTTTCGCGTGCAACAGAGAACAAAGAAATGCGGCGTTGAAAGGAGGAGACCTTGGCGACAAGTCATTGTACATCTTTGACAAAGGGCTACTATTCTTGGTGTTTCGAACAAAGCTGGTATGACTGTCAGGTTGTTCTTCCTCAGACCGTCTTGAGCTTCTTAGTGCTACGCTCGTGACTTGGTACCGCAAATTTGTAAACTAGGCCTCACAACTAGATCTGTAGAATGAGAGGATACTGTTCACAAGAGCTGGTAGTGAAACGGCCTTTGGTTTCAACTACGCTTATTCTTGAGCCTATGACTGCACTGGGCAACGTTACTTGACACTTACCCAAGGTAGTAACAATAACCGATGCGTTAGCTCTTTACATTGTAGAGGTGTGGGTACCAGTGCTTCTTCCACATTACTTCATTAATTCTCT
Organism: Corynespora olivacea; assembly: GCA_019202945.1. Classification (NCBI taxonomy): domain Eukaryota; kingdom Fungi; phylum Ascomycota; class Dothideomycetes; order Pleosporales; family Corynesporascaceae; genus Corynespora; species Corynespora olivacea. The sequence goes on from JAGQEM010000257.1 coordinate 34,712, forward strand.
CCCTACCCTCTTAACGTTCAACTTTTCTACAGAGCCTTTACTCTTATGCTTTTCTTATCAAGAGAATCAACAGCACATCCGGGTACCAGTTAGTGTCGTCGGCCCTTTTCTCCTCGGAAAGCGATTCAGCAACACCGCTGGCAGAATCGGTGTACCAGTTGACGGCGAGTACCACTACGGTCAGGTCTGCAAAGAAGTGCATGATTACCTTGGTTTGTCTTCGTTTTGCCTTATGAAAGAAAAGCTGGCCCTGGTAGAGAATCTGATATTTCTTCCAGTCTTACTTTATACCCGGGTTCATGTGCTGTAAAATGATACATAGAACCACCTCGTTATCTCAACAAAACAAAGACAATTCAGATGATCAGTTCACCCACCATGCCCTTCGCATGTGGATCATTACGCATACTGGAAAATTCTATATTGCAGCGTACGAACCAAGCCATGTATCATTCAGTCGTATTCAAGAATCTTGAAAGAGGAGTAAAGAACTGCATGTGCTTACGAAGTTTGGCTGATCACACGTCACTGGCTACGATTAACTTACCTACCCATAAATTGCTATGAGACAGAAATAAGAGCAAGAGAACCTCATTCAGGTGATCTATGTTTCGGATCACTGCTTTGAAGAAGCGAGTGATAAATTGTAGCTGATATACAAAGGAAATGAGCGGAATAACGTAGTTCCGGTGCTCAGGGCTCACTGAGGAGCGCCGGGGCTCAGGTCAGGTGAGATGATAGCTCACTGTGTTCAGTGAGCTGCCACCACCTACGCGACAATTGCAATAGCCAGTGAGCTAAGAAGTGTCGAAGGCAGACGAAGCCAAGAAGAAGACAGGCGTATAACACAGAGTAGAATTGAATGCTGAGGATCTAAGAGAGATGGAGCAGAGCTCTCGGATAGATACAAGGCAGCTGCCAAGGTGCTATCCCCCCATGAGGATAGCGTGATCATGTGATCAGAATCCATCGCGTAAATTGCCGACCTGTTAATCACCGGCATCTTGGCTTGCCATCTACATATCCCCACCACCACAGCTCTATTGCTCGCGATAGTATCCACGAAGTTCCTTGGCATACATCGCTATGGAGAGCAAGTCGAACCTGGCATCAGTACCGTTCTTGTCGGCCGAAGACTGGAATGGCGAATCGAGGAGCTCATCAGAAGACTACGAGTGCTCCAGGACGACTCCAAAACCCCACCTCTTTAATCGAGTGTGGATGGCACATTCATACGTTTTTATCGGCTTGTTCACGATACTGCTGCTCGGACTCGGTGTTCTGATTGGTTATAATATTCCACGGAAATCACCCGGCAGAACAGCCGAAGCCGGCTTGGGTATGTTTTTGTCCTGAAATATAGAGGTCTGATCTAACATATTTTGCAGATAATATCATCTCTGTCACTTTCCAAGAGGACCCTGTCTATTCCATGCCACCTTCTAACGCATCTAATGCGGCATGGGCTTCCCTGATACCACGTACGTACTCACCTGCAGATGGAGAATGTCACTGTGTTAACTTCCATAGTCGGAAGAGGATTCGTTGAACTCAACGGCTCTCAACCGGGCACTAATCAGAAAGGCCGTTTCAGCGTCTCTGTATTCCATCAGCTGCATTGCTTGGTACGCCTTTCATATCGCCATTGCCAATTTCCACACAAACTAAGTCATGCAGGAAATGATCCGGCATGGATTCTACGGCGGAGGGCAGGGGGAAGATACGAAGCCTATCCCGGTTGCCCTCGACGGCGGTCCCGTGTCTCCCGTTCCCGGTGATTTTCAAGACCATGTGTCGAAGCAGGGTTCGGTTGCACATGCAGGTAGTCACATGCAGCATTGCTTCGACTATCTCAGGCAGGCGTTAATGTGTGCTTCTGACGTAACACTTGAGGCAAGAATCGATGCCATCTCGGGTGTTAAGGGGTGGGGAACTAGCCATCAGTGTCGTGACTTCAAAGTTGTGAAGTCGTGGTCTGAGAAACATAGGTATAGTGATGAGAAGGGAATATGAATTAGCTACATGGATGTTGAAAGGAAAATTGTAAGTCCTTACAATGTATCACTGCCTCACTAGCTTAGTTCGTTGATGTACCGCGTCGAGTTTGTCGGTCACGAGGGAACAACCACATTCAATACCATTGTCTTATTGATAAGCTATGGATTGCAAAATTTATACTAGTCTACACTTTGCAAGCCCTCGGGAAACTTCCTCCATTGCATTGTATCAGCATCAAGACTCTCCTTTGCCTGATCCCAGTCCTTGCGTATGATATCAGTCCTATCAGAATCCCTCGGAGTAATGACTGCTTTGAGTGGCACAGGGGCGCAAACAAACCCTTGCGTAACTTTCGTAGGATCTGGAATTATCTCATTTCCAGTCACGTCAACGGGCCTCCTGAAGTCAAATGCCCATAGCAATCTCGCAAGTCCCAGAAAAAGGCTACGTTCAGAAACATGCATGCCGGGGCAGATGCGCCTCCCTGCCCCAAAGGTAAAATGGTCGCGTTTTGAAACATCAGGGTGGATTGCCGCATCGAAAGTAGAGAGAAAATCGTTTTCGAATCGATCTGGGTCAAAGACGTCTGGTTCTGGGTACCGCTTTGGGTCATGATGGATCGTGTACACATTGTTCAAAACGCCCGCACCTTTGGAGAGTCGATACCCCATGTAGTAGTCATCTTTTGTGAGGGCGTGCGGAATAGCTCCCAATATAGCCGTCGAGAGCCATCGAAGAGACTCCTTAACGCATTCACGTATGTACTGAAGGTTCGGCTCATCTTCTGGCATGGGCATTCTGTGCGGTCCAACGACGCGGTCAAGCTCGTCGTGCGCCTTCTTTGCAACCTCGGGGAAAACCAGCATGGCGCATAGAAACCCGATTAGCGTGTTCGCCGTCGTCTCGCTCCCAGCTTCCAATAGCGTGCCCGTGATGTAGGAAGCTAGATCGTCGTCGATTCCACTACCAGCTTGCTCTCGAACCAGACCTTGGCTGAAGCAGGGGCCAAGACGCTGTTTTGAGAGGATTGCGGCTTTGATCGTATCCCAGTAGTATCGATATAGCCCTTTCTCTCGTTTATGATGTTTCATAGCCCGGCGTTTTGGGGGGGAGCGCCCAGGATGGGATGATGCGAAGGGCGGGCATATAGTCCAGAAGGGCAGCAAGTCCAGTCTGCGCCAAGATTACAAAGTCCTCGAATACCTCGAAGAGCTCTTTGAAACAGGGATCTTCGTACGTTGGAACGCGGATTCTACAAGATACTGTAAGTCCAGACAGACCGCCCCGGGATTGATGGAGTCTTACCCAAATGTAGTAGCCGTTGTGAGTGAATTTGCATACCGTCTAACGTGCTTTACAAAATTTTCAGGCTCTTCCAAGATTTCGAACATCATTTGTTGGTTCTCGAGCACCTGATATGGCTCAAAAGATCTGGAGGCGTAGATATTTAGGAGGCTGTGCATCATCTTGCGAATCTGTTTGCCGGTGAACAAGAAGATTGTAAACTTCATGATTCGGTTATAGATACCATTCGCCATGTCTGACCATATCTCTGGAAATTCAAGATCAGTACCATTCAGTTTTACCTCATGTTCGGGCCTCAATTACCATCATTGAAATTCTAAGGCCACCACTGACAAGTGTTTGCCCAATGTATAGATCCATTCTATCACTATAGATAGCGCTCCTCTTATCAAGCAGGTTTTTGACAGCTTGATCGCTCGAGAGAACAATCATCGTCTTACTCCCAAGCATGAGACTGTATACCGGGCCATATTCGAGTGCCCATTTCTGGAATTTGCAATAGACTGAGTGGCTATGAAAGCACGAGACAAACAACCAAGAAAGATAGACAAAAGGTGTAGAAACACAAGGTAGAATTAGACGCTGAGGAGGCTAAGAGTAATAGAGGCCTCCTCGAGGATAAGTACGAGGGCGGCTGCCAAGGCGCTATCCCAATGAGGATAGCGGGATCACGTGATAAGGTCATGTGATCAGTATCTACAGCAGAATTGAAGATGCACATTCTCCCGTGGTATCTACAACACAGTCGAATCTACTATTGAAAGATCTGCTACTAATTCGAAGGCCTCACCAGATGTATGTTTCCCAGAATGGGTACCGTGGGGGGACCAGGGGGGAAATCTTTGGGACGCTTGCAAATCTGTAGCAATCTCCACACTGGGTACACTATGAAACAAACAAAGACGGTGAAAACAGGTGAAAACAACATTGGTGCCTATGTTGTGTGAGCGGTATCCACAGTTCCAAGTTCGAGTGTCCAGCACAGTTTGCACTTTTGTGGAAGCAATAGCACAAAGTTCACTCGGTTTGATGTGACGCCGTGATTAGGCTGGTAAATGGGTGCGGGGTACCCGACAGTGGGCCTCGTGCCGGAGGTGTTTCTGGCATGTCGCTACGCCTGGCTGAGGATGGCTATTTTACATGTGTGAACTGATCGTGCTGTTCATCACATGTCTAATATAGCTTACTATATACGGGTGACGGCCATCAGTTGTCTATGACCTCATGACTTGGGGCCTGTTCGGTTCGCCCATCTGGAGCCTCCAGATCAGCTCCAGATTGACCTGAAGCTGAAACTGGAGGTCGTGTTCGGTCCAACTGGTAATTTTAAGGCATTTCTGGAGGCCCTAGATTGTAAGTAAAATACTAAGGTTTTCAACCCTAGTTAGTGCTTATTTCTCCTCATTTATACTAGATTAGGACATCTGGCGACTCCAGTTCATTTCTGCTGGTCAGAGGCTCTATTCTTAGATAGAGGCGCCAGATAGTAACGTGATCTTAGTTATGTATTTATATTAACAAGTAGTTTGCTTAGCTTTCAGAGTCACGTAATAGATAATTTCTAGATATCAGGTATACCAAACACGACCCTCTATTTTAGAGTCAGCGCTAATAATCACCCGGGCTAACCCCCTGTACAACTAAAAGTCTGATTACTCACTATCTAGAGCTGATCTAGAGGCTCTAGTTTTCGCGAACCGAACAGGCCCTTATTATACTACTCCCACCTGTAGAGGCCGCGCACATTCACTTGTAAGTTCCACATCTCTATCGCTCTGTAAGAAAATCTCAATGAAAAATTCAAATAGTTGGGACCAAGGTACGACTGCGGCAGTTCAAGTGCCCTCATACTCCAAACAAAAAGGCTACCAACAACCTGAAGATCCCAGAAACGGGCTTTTCCAATACGCCTTTCACACTAACAAAGAAGCGTTCGAGCTCTGGGCTACGCAGCCCGAAGTTATTGGTAACTTCAACACATGCATGACGGGTATACGGGGCTCACGACCCAGCTGGACCGAGTGGTACCCTGTCGAAGAGCGACTCCTGAAGGTAGACCTACGCGGTAGAGACTCGGACGTTACGTTGATCGATATTGCGGGCGGGCGTGGACATGACGTTCAGGCTTTTGGGAGGAAGTTCCCCTCGTGCAAGGGCAGGCTCGTGTTGCAGGACTTACCGTCGGTCATCGCTGACATTTCAGAGCTTGACGACCGCGTTGAAAGAGTCGGACATGGTTTCTTCACTCCGCAACCTATAATTGGTGAGTTGTAACTTCCCCTGGTAGCCATCAGAGAACCTATCCTGACGTACCTTTCAAGGCGCGCGAGTCTATTCCTTCCATTTCATCATGCACGACTGGTCTGATGACCTCTGCAATGACATTCTTTCCAAGACGGTGGCGGCCATGGAGCCCGGGTACTCGAAGCTAATACTGTCACGGCCCAGGGCCTCTTTGATTGGTTCGGTTCGGTGTTCGGGCCCGGAGGAACTAGCCT
>JAGQEM010000258.1:0-40065 GCA_019202945.1 Corynespora olivacea
GACTATTAGTATAAATAGTATAACTTTAGGTACTAGCTTTAGTTATAGAGTTTATCTAGGCTTAGATAACCTACTAGCGTAGTTTATTAGTAATCCTGGCTTCTTCTAGGCTATTATAGGCGGCTACGTAGTTGTTAAAGGCTCTAGCTAGGGCTGTAATAATATTCTTACAGGTTTTAATAGCCTTGTAACCTACCGTGAGGTATGTAGTAAGTGTACTAGTAATAGTTTAGGTTCAGGTTCTAGCTATCCTAATATTAATACCTCTACTAAAGGCGAGACGTAGTGCCCTAGTATCCACAGCGTATTACTATCTCTTTAAGGTACGTATATTATCCTGCTATACTAATTCAGGCCCCGCCTAACGGGTGCCTGGCTCTAGTGCAGGTGGTAGGCGGTTTAGGGTGACCGGATCCCCCAAATCCACCATCCCGTCCATAACGTGGTGGCGTGTGGCGGGAGGGTGAATCTGAGCCCATAGGGAGATTACGGGAGGTCAGTTCTACTAATTTCTAATAGAAAATTAATGAAATTGAAGGGTACCATAAAAATCAAAAGTTGGTGTTCAGTAGGACGCTTGATTAGCGTCCTGGTCCACCGAGTCTTTAGGATAGGCTATTTTGCCTCTCACAACTGTTACATCCGTAAACTTCTTCCAATTATTACTATTAAGAGCCTTATTGACAGCGGAATTGATCGACTTCTTCATGATAATACTCAAAGGCTAGAGTTAGGAGGTTAGCTAAATCACACTTTCTCGACGCAGAAGATGTTCATACATTCAAAGCAGGAATAGTAGAAGCTAATAAAGGCGAATGGAGGAGCTTGAGTTCGTGATCTAAGGGTATCGGATGGTCTAGTTGTATGAGATCGAGGGCACCTTTGAGACCGTGGATCAAGGACATGTATTAGGGATCTGCTCAAGAGTTATCTAGGTGGGGGAAGGCGAGATATATCTACTCAAAGCACGGTCCAGAAATTGGTGACAAACCAAGCCAATTAAGGACCAGCAAACGAATCTCGGTATCGTGGTTGCCTAAACGTGATTTCACGTGACAGGTTGCATTGTTTAGGACGGGTATGAGCAGCTTATACAGCCACGGACGAACAACCAAGAGAGATGTGGGGCTTCCTAAGATATGTCATATTAGGACTGTCTCTTCAATTGGTGCATTCTCCGGTGCCCAGCGTCAAATACGGCACAGCTTTCTCAGAGATATCTGGTTTGGTCCTTCTGTATGGCTGAGATGCGCCGAACCACTACATGGGTAGCGCTGTGCATACACATCCTAACAGTGGCACAGCTCATCCTTCATGTCCCACCAAGAGCACATGATGTGGGATTGGTGGGCAGAAGGATTGAGATAGAGGCGTGATATGAGATTCTAGACCGAGCAAAATGTGAACACACAATATCCAGTCTGAGTACTGTATTTATAGCGCCAAATAAGCGAGATACAACACGTGATGCGTTGGACGTCGACAGCGGTTTTAGTGCTAGCGAGTGCCGGGAGTGGTCCAAGCGCGTTGATCGACGCGCTCTGCAATCCGCTGTAGCGACTCAACTCCTTCTTTTTGCGCTACCTTCCCACACTGCGCGATCACGCTATGGCGGTTTTTCGAAACCTAAATAGTCGTCTAGTTGTTAATTCCTTCTCCCGTCCTTTTCCAAGAACGATATCACCCGTAAGAGCTAGGAGTTCCTTCGCAGAATCAACTCGTTTCCTAGCTCACCGCTCAATGGAGGAGCCTTCTGACCTATTCGAGTACACGTCGGGGCGATGGATGTTTGTTAGACCCCTTCCTTTGAAGCCGATGCTCATTACTGACTATGGACTGGAGTTGGAATGACACCCTGAAGCACTCTGAGCGACGACGTGTTTTTAATGTATCGGAACTCAAGCGCTTCGCGGCCGCAGCTGTCAATCAGAACGTAGAAGATGTGGCTTGTTTTGAAAAACTTGCTGAAGGGGGCTTTAATCGAACTTTCTTGGTTACTATGCGTGACGGCTTTCAGTTCGTTGGGCGCATCCCTTATCCAGTTACCGAGCCGAAGCACCTAGTTGTAGCTAACGAAGTCGCAACGATGGATTTTCTCCGTTCACACGGCATACCCGTCCCCCAGGTCTACAGTTACTCGACTACATCGGAGAACGCTGCTGGCACCGAATACCTCTTCATGGAGCTAATCCACGGAACAAACTTGGGTGACATATGGTTTGACCTATCTGAAAAGGCTAGAATCACCGTCGTCACTAAACTCGTGGAGCTGGAGTCTCGACTGTTTACTCTTCCATTTCCAGCAAGCGGCAGTCTGTACTATACCAAAGATTTACAAGCTGGATTTGGTAAGGTTGGTGTTCCTGTCGCCAATCCTGCAAGCGACAATCGCTTTTGCATTGGCCCTGACACAAGACTCGGCATGTGGTATGGGAACAGACTCAATATCGAGGTTGATCGTGGACCATGTACGTATCAGCCCTATTGTTCACATCGCCAGCTTCATTACCTCATTTTCCATCAGAAACATTCACTAAACAACCAAAGACACAAATCCAGCAGCGGCACTGATAGCCGGGGCCGAGAAGGAAATCGCATATTTGACAAAATTTGGCCAACCGCTTCACCCCTTCCAACGTTTGCGCAGAGAGATATACGATTACCAAAAGCAATCCCCCTCAGAGCATCTAGACAGTCTGGATAAATACCTGCGAATTGCGCCTTATCTTATACCGAATGGTAACGACACCCTTACCCGCCCAACGCTAAGACATCCTGATCTCCAACCCAATAACGTGTTTGTCTCGGATGAACTTGAGATTACCGGCCTAATCGACTGGCAACACTGCGCAATACTCCCGCTCTTTCTGCAATGCGGTATCCCAAACAGCCTCCAGAATTACGGCGACAGCGTCTCAGAATCGCTGACACCCCCCGAATTACCACACAACTTCGACGAACTGAGCGAGAGCGAACAATTTGAGAATGTCTTGCTCCTACGTCGGCGTCAACTTCACTACTTCTATGTCGCAACGACTGCAAAGCTGAACTCAACGCACTACGATGCCCTAGCCTACGACTTCAGCATGTTCAGGCGCAAACTCTTTGATCACGCGAGTTATCCCTGGGAAGGCGATAATGTGACCCTAAAAGCTGACCTAATTCACCTAACAAAGAACTGGTCTAATATCGCCACTTCAGAATCGAGTACGGGCGGTGAAGCGAGGCCTCCTTGCCCAATTTCGTTCTCAGGAGACGAGGTGACTGAGTGTTTGCGCCTGAATACCGCGCAGATTGAGGCAGACGAGCAGCTCCAGGCTTGTAGGGACGTTATTGGCATTGGGCCAGAGGGGTGGGTGCCCTTGGAGCAGTATGACGAGATAAAGCAACGTGAAAGTAAGCTAAAGGCGGATGCGCTTGAGGCAGCTGAGTCTGAGGAGGAACGAGCGAGGCTATGCGAGCATTGGATTTTCGAAGACTTTGACGAAGAGGAGTATTCATAAGACGTGTCACTATTAGGTAGGGAGATAGGTGATGCAAATTACGCCACTTTTTAGCAATGTAACCACTGAAAAGTGGAGCCTTATCTCTGTAAAGAAGGCGACGAGGGTCGAAAACATGAGTCTGGACCAGTACTAGCAACGGCCGATCAAGGGTGACGGCAGAGATCTGTTCTGGTTTCTCCTTCTCGGTCAGATTTAGGTCTAATCCGGCCGTAGCATAAGACAGGCTTTTCTGATTGTATAGAGGCAGCAAGGAGATTCTCAACACTCTGGGAGCTCGTTCCAGATGTCGAGGCAATAGCATCGTAACGGCATTTATAACTTGTATGAAAATGAATAGCATACTTCAAGAGCTGCGATACACATAGCGCGCGTAGGAGATGTAGAGCTGATGAAATCATTTGATCGGCCTACTTAACATCATACCTTCGACCTTCCACCAAGCTTAATCATATAATAAAATTGTGACGTGACCGCTCCAAAGATCATGTTTCTTGATCTCTACAGTGTTCAACTGATTGAGATAAAAGCGGTAAACATGTTCGTTGAATGGACGATCAAACGCTCCCAAAGTGCCTTCATCCATTCCGATCCTGACCTTCCGACCTTGCATCAGAACGATAGAGTGTTCGTAATAATCTCCAGGATCATCACTCAAACCCTGATTCCAGCTCTTCGAAAAACCTACCCCTTTCTCGACTATATCCTTGACAAGTCCAATAACGAATGGGTCTCCGTTCGGATATCGAAAGAACGCATTCTGGGCCATGTGGACAGCTTCTACCGCAGACATAGTGACAGATTCGGTATGCAAATTGCCTGACATCCAAAGGTAGAGGTCTACGCCAATACTGACGCGTTCTCTGTCCCACACTACCTTGTAGTCTACCTGGATATCCTTATTCTCGGGTTTTTTGTAGCGTGGATCTTCCGGTAAAGATCTGGATGGGGGAACGACAACCCCAATGTAAGAAGATGGAGATGGAGATGGAGGTAGGCCGACAGCGAGTACTTGGACGTCTAGGAATTACCGTGTCAGCTGAATATGCTTCGCATTTTGGCATCAGGAGTCGGAATGCTCTTGGAGAGGGTGAGAAGAAGTTTGAGTACTACCTACCGGCCTGCTTTACTTGAGTGCCATCCATGATATGAACTTTTGTATCAATTTCCTCAGCAGCTTTGGTGCCCAAATCACTCTGCTGGTTGAAAAGATGATTGTATAGGCGCGGAAATGAACACCGTTTTTGCGATATACGGGGAAAAGTAGCCGAACGTGATGGAGGGTCGAAAGATTCTGAGAGTCGATAGATGATGAGGAATAGTGGGCGGCGGTTATGGCGGTTTGGCCATGCAGCCGAGGTTTCTGACGGGTCCAGCAGCCGCTGGTTGGCGCTCAGACGAGCTAATGCAAACAAGCTCTGACAGACGGTGAAAGTAAGAAAGCCACATGCAGTCATGTTACATTGAGGTAACCGTAGTCTGCGGGTGACAAGTTTCCCCTCCAAGGGAAAGACATTAGCGTGGCAGCCAGATGATCATGAGAGGTTAAAACATACGACGATAAGACACAGGTAGGTGGCTTGCCAGGGAGTCCAATGCGCTGTGCCGTGAGTCTCGTACCGTAATTGACATCCACCAGAGGGACGCTCCTATCTCCTTTATCGCTGACCTTGATTGGAAAAGCTTAGTGGCCCGCTCAAACTGTGCAAATGGCCGCACAGATCCATTTGAGATAGTTGTGGGTTACGATATGCATTGTCATAGCCGACTGCTATTGTACGGGAGTGTTCACCCTCTATGCTATACAATGTAAAAGTCCCACACTTCAAACATCTCTCACATTCTCTATCAAAATCAAACATGCTACAGAGTAATAAGAGAAGACGAGTCAATGCAAGGTGAGTTTATCAATCACTTTATGAACCAAGCTTCAACAATCCCCAGCAAACCAACTTACCAAACCAACGAAATCGGCTCGCTCTGCAAATCAAACGAAAATAAACTCGAAGTTTCAAATAGAACTTTCCAACACGCTTTCGAAACCGTCAAAGCTCTCGCAAACGGCGTACAGCAATTCGAGGCGCACCTAGAACAAAAGGGGAAGAAATAAAAATAGAAGCAATAGTAGATGAAGTAGGAAGTTGAATCACCTAATTTACATCGCGGTAACCATAATCCTGCGACCCGCCGTGTGGCAGGCTCATGATACGAGCCCGCTAGGACCAGGGTAATAGGCAGGGTTCACTGTATCAATTGGGGAACGCAACACGCTCTCTAGAGTATTGTAATCTTACCAAGATGAAGGCTAGATATACCATATTCGAAAAGAAGATTCAAGCTGCATTAACCACCAGTTGAACGGTGTCCAGAATACCCAAGTCCATCTTTAGGATTAGAGAATTCGGCGCAGCCTCATGCAGAGCCTGAATCGTTCGTGTGAGCAAGGCCTCCATATTAGACTTCGCCAACTTGGATGGTAACCATTGCCGAAGAGGTGACTCAAAAGCTGCTGCAAGGGCAAGCATATTCCCAAATTATCTAGAAGGTGTAAGTAAATACGTCTCGAGAGGCAATGGGACTTACGCATGCAGAGTTCCTACAATATTTGGCACAATAAGTCTGTCTTTTCGAGTAATTTTGTATTTTCTGTAGGGGCTGTCGGGATCAGCTCCTACATGGTCAAATGCGATAGTGCTTCGAATAGCACTCTTCACACATTTCTGTGAAATAAAGAAAAGTTCCGGGCTTGTAATCGATTGGTGGACACAAAGGTGTAGAACTGGCCGTAAGATCATGTAGCGTGCTCCATAATATTTGGCTCTAAGCCTAGCCGTGTTGACATTGTCCGAAGGTGGATCGTCATCATTCCACGAGAGCGTTTGTGGCAATTGAATTCTCCAGCCTGACAGGCTGGCATCATGAGCTTTTACTTTCAATATTACTTCTTCTGCACTTTGGGACATCTTCAGTGGAGCTATACTTGGTTAGCAATCTAAATGATATAGTTCCTTACGGATACGTACCTCTATTGTACAGCGTACGGTGTGCAGCGTTCAAGATTCCTCGTAGATGGATCTGGATTGAATACATGATCATAATCCTCATCTGTGTTTCGTCGTTGTCTACTTTCCCATCGGGGAATATTCCTAACGGATAGGCGATCTCGTCTTGATATTCTGATATTCCGCTTGGAGTGAGCATGCTGAATTCAGCGAGAATATCGCTATGCATCGTCTTGTTAGCAAGTGCATGTAAAATGTAAAGAAGCCTTACCATTCAAGTTGGAAGCATGACCAGTATACGAGCTTAACCAAATCCAATTCGTGAGCTGCCTTCAAATGCGGGTTTCCCGAACACCGACTAATTTTGAGCTTGTCTCTGAACGTTCTGAGCCTCAATAATAAAAAGGAACAAATAAAGACTTACTCGTGTACCAAAAGCAAGCAGATTGTGCAAGCATTGCTGATCCAACTCCAACTCTCCACCACGTATGAAAACTGCCCTGCATATAAGCCCGCGAGGAGGCTTGCTTGTGCATGGCTTATACTCATCCCTCCACGCTGGCTTCCTAGTATCATTGTAGCATATACATAGTATGTTAGACCGGGTCGCCGGCCTTGCGGGGAAGGCAACTGCTCTTTGTGCTCACATACCTTTCCCAAGGCAAGCACCAGGAGAACAATTGCATTCTTAAGAGATCTCTCAACTTTGGACGGACTGGGGCCGTGCTGAATAAATTCTTCGACCAATTTTTCTAACGTAACTGGATTGATGAATGGATGCAGTGGGTAGGTGTTGTGGTGGTAAGACTTGTGCAGTCGTTGTACTGTCTCCGGATCAAAATCCAGCTCTTCCAAGCCATCAGCCTCTCAAATCAATCCACGGTTCAGCTCGAGCTGAAGAGGGTCATGCTTCCTAATCAGCTCTAGTTGCTGACGGCCAACGAGGCGGCTCATAGACGTCCAATCCAGCAGCTTATGAGCAGGTGTTGTATGGTCAGGTGGGAAGCCAGTGCTTGCGTTCGTTGGAGCTCTTAGGCTATTGGATGAGCCATTGGGGTGTGTATTATGGTTCGAGGTAAATTTCGGGTCGTTGGGACGTAGAGGATGGTTCGGAATGACGTTTGGGTCGTTGGGGAGCGTATGGATGCCTTTCCTGCTTTTGCGTTAGCTTTGACAAGATACATATAAGTCTAACGTACTGCACCTCGTTTGGGACAGTTAGACGGCGCAACGGTACATTAGATCGATGTTGAGCATGGATCAAATTATCGTGGATAGTATTTTGAGAATTTCGAGATAATGATGAGAGTGGAGGTCCTCTCCTTTTCCGCTGCATAGGGTCAGTCATGGAGGAGTGGTTTTGGAGATAGGCAGGAACAGAGGAGAAGCAAGAGTATTAAGATAGGTTCCACCATGTCACACTACACAGGCTGCGACGTTCGGGATGTGACTCGGCTGCTTGGGGCGTTCTAAAGGAGATATAAGAAGTTTACACGACTTGTTTCAATGGAACCCACAGCTCAACCCTGCAGTGGTGTGTTCATGTTGACCTTTCGCTCCCGACGTGGCTTGCATGTAAACTTTCGTCGGTGTCTTAGCGACATGCACTGATATCTGTGTCACTCGGCGTCATGCACTTGTTGTCCTTACTACATTCCAAATATGATGAACTGCCGCAAGCCCGTCCAACCACCTCCACCCTCTAAATGGCCCGACTGTCGTTTTCTTTTTCTGAAGCAACCATAGATATATTGGGGGTTGGTACTATCCCCTGAGAGATATTGTCTACAGGTGTAGAGCTTGATGGTATTGGTTGTGACATTGTGAATCAATTAGGGTAGTGGAGGAGCTTGGAAAGCGTGGAGTGTGTAGACGGCTGATTGAAAGTTAGGCCGTACTTATACGACCCTATCAAGGGCTCTGCAAAAACAACGCTCAGGTTTATGAAAGAACTGGGTGGTAGAAGCTTTTCTTTTTGAATCGAGGAGCAGGGCTTCTGACCTCAGACTGAAGCGAAGTACGGATGTGATCCTGAGCAGGCACTGGCATAGGCTCGCGGGCCAGATTGGGATATATGTAGACGCTAACAAGGATCCTGTAGTGGTGTGGGGCGTAAGCGATGGCCGACACTTTTTGAGGGGCTGAAGGAAGGCCCATGCGCAGGCAATAAGAGGAATTTCCTCTTATTGCCCCTGTCACGCAAGGCTGCAAACATTCGCTCCAATGTTCGAGAAAGAGATCGTGGATGCGCTCGACTCGATCTCTCCAGCCCAGGCTCTAAAGTCTAATGTAAGTCATGGTCTAGATGGAATGGCATTTGCTGATTATTATAGGGTCTCCATGAGAGTATTAAGAGATTCTTCGGCAGGGGAACGTTGGCAGAGTGTCAGGAACTCCTCCCAACGTGCTACAAACTATCATCGCCAGCTCCACGGAAGGATGCCACATCAGAAACGGCTTTGCAATATTTCACTACCAGAGGTGTACCGTCTTCACGGATAGGGAAACTAGTCGCTGCAACTAAAGCCCTTACAACATCAGAGGAACTTCCTCTCACCGACTATGAGAGACTATGGGCTCACAAAGATCCTACGTTTCAATCTCACAATGCGGACGCTTTTGAACGGGTACAGGAACTAGTTCGGGGAATTGAAAAGCTTGGGAAGGACCCCTCACTATCTGCCTGTGCCCTTCGGCTTGGCCTTCTTTTCTTCTGCCATAATGTAGATGGGATTGCAGCTACGGTGTCGTTAGGATCGGGGGTAAAGCGAAAGACTGTAGCCTTTGACAAGATCGCAAAGAATTGTGGGTTGCAGCGACCGCAAGTTAATGAACTAGCCAGGAGAAGTAACAAATATCTCTTAATTGCCAAAGAGGGCGGCCTAGGCACTCTGTTAGAGATGGGGAAAGTGTCATCTACGTAAGAGAATCATCCTATCGTCTATGGACGAAAATAACTAATCCATGCAGTTGGGAAAGTCTCAGATCTGAAGAAATTCCTTTGGTCTTTGCAATAGACTGTGTGGCTATGAAAGCACGAGAACAAACAACCAAGGGAAACGGAGAAAACAGTGTAGAAACACAGGTGTAGAATTAGACGCTAAGGAGGCTAAGAGTGATGGAGGCCTCCTTGAGGATAAGTACGAGGCGGCTGCCAAGGCGCTATCCCGATAAGGATAGCGTAATCACGTGATGAGATTATGTGATCAGTATCTACAGCAGTCTTCAAGTATCGCGAAGAGCACCTTCTTAAATCTGAACGTCGATCACAAACACTTGCAGTTATCGCTGCACATACAGTTATTCGAGGTCTATGGGCGTATGGATGGACAAACCACGAGCTTTCAATAGGTGAAAGCAGGTTGATGGATCTAGTCGGTAAATATGTGGACCTAAAGGAGCTTGCGCATGGGAAAATCGAACTATTTACAGTTGTACCGAGTTCAGCACTTGGGAAAAGATCTGAAACGAGGTATTGCGAGGTCGACTACTCGTCTCAGGCACGCAAGAAATGCAAAGTGGTTGCATCACCGAGCTACCGTCCGCGAAGCAAAGATGGCCACATCGGTCTCGGAGTAGTCGATTCGACCCGGCGCAATGATGCTGCAGGGTCAGGCTGGCCAGAGACAACGGCTTCGGCTCTGACAGAGAACGCTTTCTCCGGGACACTTTCATCCCCTCCTATACAGCATGGCATCTCAACAGGAAATCCAATCCATCAGTTTGCGGAGCTCGGCGGTGTTGAATGCCAGCAAGATGGTACAGGTTGGGAGGGAAGCTCGGCTCAAGTCAGACCATCCAGAGCGGGCGTCAACCATCACTCGCCATCATCGAGTCATGGTGATGCGGACAACGAAAGACCAGCAGATCCAGGTTACTGGCCTACCAAACTGAGCGAATATTTAACAGAAGATTCTGGACACGATATTGGGGATTGGGCGCGCTTATGGCTCCCTGATTTGGTAGATCATTCTTGACTCCTCTTCGCTAGCCCAGCAGTATCTGATGGTGGGAAACAATGACAGAAAAAGGGGATGAAAGGGACATTATCTGGCATGATATAGCACACGCCGGGGAAGATCACAATCAAGCCTGGTATCAGCTTCGTCCTTGAGCGACTGTCCGCCTGCTCTTTCCAGGTCTGTAATTCTGCTTGTACGAGTGCTTCGCGAGCTTTGATGGGCAGAAGAATAGCAACTTCGTTTGGCCCGTTCTGTAATACTCCGGATATCAGGCGAATTGGCGTGGGTGTTGTTCTTGGAATATCCACAATTGCTTCTTTCACCACAGCGTTGACTTCTTTACCCTGAACCATCTTGATTAGCAATGATCTTGGGGGTGACTACTTCTGTGCATACCCTACAAAATATCTCTTTCTGAATCTCTACTCCCAAGTCCATTGGCAATGCATAGTGTTCCAATCGAGTCTTTTCCTTCACAGGCAGAGGAAACGGATCACCTAGAACTATAGAGGCGACAATTTCGTCTAGACGTGGGGTCGAAGGCAGAACGGTGTGTAGGGGCATGAAGCAAACGTAAGACACTTCCAGCTCAGGAACGAGAAAGAAGTTCGACTATTTAATTTATGTAGCGATGAAAGTATCAATGAAACAGGTCGAGCAAGCACATGTACAATGAAAACTAGTTTCATCATATGATTACTAAGCCTGAAGAATCCTAGTTTGGCGAGATCACCAGACCATTTTGTCAACCTTGTCGGAAAAATAATATTCCTTCTACTGACCTAATCAATTTCCTTATTCGTGACATCAATGGTTGTGAGAGTTGGAAGCAGCTTCCCATTGTCTTTTATCTTCAGCAGGCGCCTCCGCAGACGTGAGGTATAAACTCAATCGAGTTGGGTCACTCAGGGCTTCTGACGCGTTGTTTGGAGTACTATTTTGGACCTGGCTTTGGGCGGTTCCTCCGTTGACGGATGAAGAATTACTTTGCTCGCCTGCGGACTGGGGAGTGTTCGACTGATTGGGGAACATTATGGTAGAGTTGTTGGGAGTAGGAAGGACCCAAAAAGCACTGCTTGTCCTCACTGGTGACTTTCTGTCGTTGTACAGAGTGAAGGTTTGAGCTACCTTCATACAGTGACTTCAACGGGCTATGCCACACATATTTCAGTGTGCAATCTATGAAGACACCTAACTTGTTCTGACCTTGATGGCTTCTGTCACAGTATATACGAACACGTAGACTTTCGGACTGTTTTTGTATGGCAAGTGATGCTGAGGGGCGGACTCGACTTTCGATCGCGGGGGTTGCGCTATTGGCGAAAGAGATAGAAGAGCGAGGGTAGACACCAAGAATGGTACTAGAGGGATGACAAGAGATGAGCTTCATACAGTGACGAAGCCTGGGCAGAGGAGTGGAGAACATGAAGTGACGGGAACCATAGAGCTTTATACCTATCTTCGTACCCTCTCGCCCACGCTTTGCCTCTCGTATGCATTCCCGGATACTTACAAGCATAGCTGCAGAAACTCCATCATACAGAATTCCTTGTATGTCCGAAGCGACGTGCAGTGAGAATCACCCAGCAGATACACCACCTTCTGCAGTCATACATAAATTTACTGTTGCATGGGATACTACTGGGATATGATTTATTGTTACGCATCGATTGCAGAAGCGATTAGTTCAAGGGCAATCTAATGCAGTTCGCGATACTCTAAACCCAAATCAACGTCGAGGAATGGGAACGTAACATTGGGTAAATACTCCAGATTCACATCTATCCCTTCTCACTTCAGTAAAGCCAATCGATCCCATTATAGGGAGTTTTCAAACAGTCCTTGATGAAGATGTCAGGTAGATAGAGAATTATACTCACTGCACGCCTAAGGGGATTTGGGTTACCGCTTCTACGCTTTACAGGTTCAAAGTATCGCAATCCATGCATTGATTAGTTCGGCGAGACATTAAGAGAATCCCCCAGCATTTCGGTCCTCTGTGGCATGGCTGCAGAAGCAACAGTGGGAATCCTGTCATTACAAAAATCATGGCGACGTGAATCTGTTTCTAGAAGTATGCATGCAGCCGCTGGTGTTTATCTGCAAGCTTATTGGTACGAGCAAAAGGCAGGATGTTGATATCTCAATCGGCTTGGGTTGGTCAGAATATGTCGGTTCTATTCAAATGAACGTCGAGACCTCGTGTGGGGAGAAAGCAGTATCCAGGTGTATACAAATGTCGGCTAACTTTGTGGCGCAGGTGAACGATGATTCGTCCAGACGCGATGTAAATTTTGTTTTGGTGCCTCGGCCCGTCTTGGCAGGTAGAGAATCTCTGTTCCATTGTCACACGGTATTTTCATAGATAATAGAGAATCTCTGTTTTATCGTCACATGACATTTTCATAACAGAGTATCTCTGTTTCGCCATCTTCGCCCCTCTCATTCTTCCGCCAACCTCTTAAGCCCCTCCCCACCTTGACGAGGTTTCCTTCTCTCTGTTATTAGAGCCAACTGTAGTAGTAGGCATGTGGCAAAAGGTGTGTAAGAGTTGTTGATTGAGGGTAGCCGATCGGGCCAACTATCTACTGCTGAGCTAATTACATAATCATAACAACCTAGCAATCAGCTACTTCCGATTGCCAGATCGCGACAGCCGTCAACACTCTCTAACCGCTCCATTTTAACCATGCATACTGTCAACCAAATACTAGAGGAATTGGATTCTATTGGAAAGCATATACGGGCCATCAATTTTGACGACTCCGAGCTGAGCCGCCTGAAAACAAAACTATCAGAGTTGTCGTCCCAGCTTGCGGTGCACCATTCGCTCTCAAACACCATACGCCAGTTGCAGGAATCCAGCAGCGCCAAGTTACGTCAAAGCAGGATAGAGAAGTTCATCAAGGTGGTCTATGGAGGTGCGAAATGCTCAAGCTCCGGAAATGATTTGCGGTGGGGGAGCTTGCACAAGTTGAACTGCGAAACGTTTCTGCTTATCGCAGCATCCTACACTCCTGTAGATGTCGCTAAAATGAACCGGACCGAATTCGAGTTCCTCGTTGCCGTAGCCCCCGAGTACCTGAACGAACTTCCTTCGAAGTGGATGTTTCGCAAGGAGTTCCAGTTGGCGGTGGCAGCTCATGCGGAACTGGGAGGCATGCCACTGTTCAAGAGAAGTATGCATGTACACTCCATCAAACGCCAACCCAGCTCATCCATGACAGAATACCATGAACTAGAGTATAGCATTCCGGATGTTCAGAAGCCTCAAAAGCGTCCTCGCACGGGTGCGTTGAGAGTGCAAGCTTACCTCCTATCTGCCTAACGTTATTTTATAGTAGGACAGAACGATGACGACAAGGCTCTTTTTTCAAATGTGCCTCAAGGCGCATTGCAAGAAGAACCCGTTCCGAGTGATGGGCATTGTCCGCAGTTAAGCACAGGACAAGAGGTGACCGGCGTAAGACGCTCCATGGGTAAGCAGATTGCAGATTTACATAAAGTATGATGCACTAAATGTGCGACAGATGCAGAGACAAGTGCAGGCCTAGGACTTATAACTGCGTTTGACTTGACTCTCGAAGTGTTCGAAAAGATTTGGAAGAAGCTGTCCCACGAACGGGTAGCTGGAGAACCCCAGAGTATCATTATAACCATCCCAGTGGAGGATCGTGTCGGCTCGATTGTTTATTCGATCCCACGACGGAAGGCAATCATGTGCGGCAAGGAATACAACCTGCCGCAAGTAGCCCTGCCTACTTGGGCGTGATAAGCTTCACGTCAACCAACATAGCCTCAAATGGAGATGCTGCCGCACATACGGTCCTTTTTGGCTAATGATATCCTATACAGTCTTCTCCATGTCGGCCTTGTCTCGAACTCTTATGCACCCAAGTCTATTGGACAGACTCGGTGCTTTGAACACGACAAGACGGTCTTTCGTATGTTTGGGGACTTCAGAGCCCCACGATTAGCGCGGGGATGATCACGTGATGGTCCACTCCCCTCCCCAGATGCATGCCTCGGGACGTTTCGTCCAATGTTCAATCTGATGTTGACGCAATTCTGCTGCCTGGAATAGAATACACATGCATCACCACCATCCCCGTATCGTTCGACTGTTGCGTTTTTCCGATACCGAGGAATTTCCTGCTCTTCAGTAAGAACTGACCAATTATGCTGGCACGAAAGTGCAGTCGATGGAGGGTGGGGATACAGTCCACGGCACTGCGGTCTTGACCAGAAAGGTCTCCACATGCCGAATGTGCGTCACCGCTGCATCTTGTACCCGTCCGAAAACATGTTGGCGGTGAGTCCAAGCGTAAACCCCGCCACATTGCCCGAGCAACCCTGTCACGCCTGTCAAGGTCAACAACACCGCCCAGCGCTGCGCATCGTGTCCCTTCCCCCTTCCCGTTCCTCACTGCTTGTTGCATCATGCCTGTACCTGCGTGGCTCAGTGAAGAGGCCCTCCTCTCACAACCCTTGGACGCTCGCCACGATCCTGTATCTACCTGGCTTTTGCACGCTTCGCCTCCGCCATCGATTGCAACTGGCGGGAAACGGAAGAGATCCCACGGCAAACGGATTGCGAACAACATGTCTAGCCGAGACCCATCTCCTACAAAACGTCGTCGCCTTGAGGAAACCGGTCACCCTTCATGCCCAGCTGAAGACGTCGAGAACACGCCCCGGGCAAAGTCCACTATCGCTATCGAACCGCCGTCGCCCTCTGGTTTCACTTCATCGAGCAGCACAACCCACTCCTCTCATTCTCGTCGATCGAGAAACCCGAAGAAAAAACTGCCTCTGCGGAAGATGGCCAATCTCTCCTTGCTACCAAATCCGGTGGTGATGAAATCCATCGACGTTGCCACCGCAACTCTTCCGAATGACCTGAAAGACATCGTCCTGCAGCTGAGACGGATAGGCCGAGGACTGGGAGTCATATCACGATCGGAAAAGGTCTGTCAGCATGTCTTCGTCATACTGGTTAAGCTGACGGCCATAGGATGCGGTGGCTTCCATGTCTGCGAACGAATTTTTTGGCCAGGTATATACGGACGAACTCGCATTTGTGGATGATTCGGATCGAACGTCTCTCGGACCATGTCCAAACCCGCATGAAGTCGCGAAAGCGGTCAGCCTTGCCACCGAGTGTGAATCGAATGAACACAGCGAGGCATCCTGGAACGGCAGGGTGCATACGTACCTCTTGGATCTCGCTCTCTACAATGAAACATTTCTTGGAAAAGTGGGCTTCTTGGATTGGTATGTTTTTCTTATTCTCGTAGAGCTTATGATGGTTGCTTACCTGGTCTCCAGTACTAGGGCTCGTATCGAGCCAGATTCCTTGCTACCAACAGACTGCGCTGGCTTTCCTGTTGAATCAAAAATGGTTGACTTTGCTATGTATCTCGACTCCGACGATATCACAGATGGCGCTCTCCGTCAACTCGCTGCTCGAGACCCCTTTACCACCGTATCCTGGAACCATACCTGCTATCCACCATTGCAAAAGCGTCCCCTCGCGATGAGCCTTGAAACAAAGTTGACAGGAAGGGACTGGGACACAGCCAAAATACAGATGAGCATCTGGATGACTGCTCAGCTAAATAGATTGGAACAATTGGTGGCGCAGAATGGTGGAGGAGTGCCGGGGCTATCGTTCTTGCCAGTCATTGTGATTCAAGGGCATGAGTGGTATTTTTTGGCCGCCACCAGAAGCGAGAGGGAAACGGTTTGTTCCATCCTCTGGACATAATCAGCAGTATCTCACAACGTACAGGTCCTTTGGGAAAGGATACTCCTCGGTTCAACGCGGAATGCGATGGGGGTGTATCAGATAGTCGCCGCCTTGCAGGTATTGGGACGGTGGTGCGAAGACGTCTACCGGCCATGGTTCAGGGCGCACGTAATCGGCATATCCTAGAGACATTCTTGATCCAGATCCGCATGCACGCATGCCGAAGCTGATCCTGACGCAATCCCGTCCGTCCATCCCAACGGTGGAGATTACGACATCAGCTCCATCACCAGCCTGTTCTCATTGGTACGTTTGACAGCTTTACCAGGAGCTTGATAGGACAGGTGCATCATTCCAAGGCGCGTTGAGAAGCAGTTTACACAAGGAAACGGCTAGAGAGGACTTGACAAGAGATCGATAGAGCTAGCTACACATAATCGTTTAAATCTTTTTCGTAGGGGCTGCTTGTATCTTGGAGAGGCTGTAGAGATTATCCTCTCGCCTGGCGTATTCTTCGCCGTCCAGTGTCTACCTACAAGTCCCCGGGATTATCCAACCAACCCCCACAGCTAGAAGCTCTCCTGCAGCCAGGCCGAAGCCCGCGTTCGTCTCCTGCATCGGATGGCATGCGGCATCGCCAGTGATTGGTTGATGGCTTGGATAGGTTGGTTTCGAATTAGTTTGGCCGTCGATAGAGCGCGTGGGGGAGCGGGCCGGTTCCCTATGCCAAGAATATGCTTGCCAAGAGTTGGTCTTGTGTCATCGCAACTTGCATCCTTCCACCACTCAACGCTTCGGCAGTATAAAGATATCGTCCTTCTCCCACCGTCGATTCAAATGGCTTACCGCCGCGAAAAGCTCTCCTCTGAGGCGCACCGGCGGCAACCGTCAACACAGCATCAGGGTATGTCGAAACGATCGCGACCACGAATGTCCCTCGCGCAATATACCGCTACACGATCGGCCGATCGAAAAACGTCCTCTGGCAGCATTGGAGCGCCCATCCATCCTATTGATTATTGGCGGAAGAAACACATGTGGCCTACGGAATATTTTCAGCCAAATAATAGGAGTCATCTACTTGCAAGGAAAAGGTCGACGCCTTCTCTCCACCGCAAACGATCAGCGTCTGGTTCTCTCGCAGCCAGCTCAATCACACCCAGCGACCAGAAGCCGAGAGAGGAGAAGAGTGCTCCATATAGGGATGCGCGTTACGAAACCTTGCTTGAGACCAAGGGCAGTTTCATGACCGAGGATAGAGAAGGCCCTGAGAAAGCGAGCAAAGATTTTTGTCGAAACTTGCTCGCAGAAGACCAGGACATTCCGCAGGTTTCGCGCTTCTCCGATAACGTTTTCAAATTAACATGTTGGAGGATTCGGAATAAGAACGAGGCTAAGGTTATCCAGGATATTACCAGACTAATAGTTCCTTCCGCGGAAGAGCTTGCTGATTTCGGTGCGGAGCCCCTTGATCGTCTGGCTGAAGCCGTCAACGAGGGCTGGAATAATTCGATCCCAGTGACCAGAACTTGCCCGCAACCCGACTATTCTGTGGGATTCAAACGAACAGCGTTTACCGAGGACCAGCTCGAGAAGCTTCGGCCATTTATTGGCCAGTTTCTCGACGGGGATCTATACTGTTTCATGGCTATGTACTACATGTATTTTCCGTTTCTCACATGTGAAGTAAAGTGTGGCGCTGCGGCTCTCGACGTCGCCGACCGATAGAATGCGCACAGCATGACGCTTGCAGTGAGGGCTGTAGTTGAGCTTTTCCGGCTTGTTAAACGCGAGAAGGAAATCTATCGGCAAATCCTTGCCTTCTCTGTGTCGCATGATCACCGGACTGTCCGAATATATGGTTACTACGCGATTATTGATGGACCAAAATCTACCTTCTACCGCTATCCTATCCATGCCTTCGACTTCACGGCGTTAGATGGTAAAGAGAAATGGACTGCGTATAAATTCACGAAGAACGTTTACAATATATGGATGCCAACTCACTTCAAAAACCTCTGCTCGGCTATTGACGATTTGCCCCCTGGGCTGGATTTTGATGTTCCACCGCTGCCGCAAGGCTCCGGACTATCGCAAGGTTTAGAATCACATCATCTTTCGCAGTCCCTTTCAGAGAGGGGAGATAGTCGGTTGGACAGCGGCGACGAAGGAGAAATCACCCCAAACACCTCATTCACTCGACAGGGGGCTTCAAAACGGCCAAAGGGAAAATCGGCAAAATAAAGGCTTTGGATGAGAACGATGTCGCTCTGGAATCGCTCTCACATATTCCCGTAAAAGCACTGACCATGCGATGGGCGCTTCAATTCATCGGGCGAACTGGCCATCACAGTCTCTAGTAGTAACAACGAGCATATCGTGTTCTAAGCTTCCAATCTGTGCTATTCATATTTGAAGCTATCTAACCCCAATACCTCGGCGACGCTCTCGAGGACATGGGCACCTGTATAGAACACCATATGCCTGGTGATTGCCGCGTCGCTCGTCGTTGTCATTGATTCTGGATCATCCATGACAGCAGTGTTATCTAGGTGGAGTGGTATTGGTACAATTATATATACGTAATAACTGACTTATCCGTTTATTTCAATGCCGTCATTTATGCTAAATAAAAACCTTGACATGTTACGTATTAACCTACTCTACATTAATCTTCACCGCGTGTCCGCTCACTTTGTTTTTGCTGACGATCTTGACATGCATCAACATTGTTGAATACCTATAGTACTACAAACAGTAGGAACAGCCGTAAAAGCCGTAAAAGCAGCCTGCAAGGACACCCATTCGCTTGATCTACACCCCTTCCCTTATGTAATCAACCACAAAAAAGACTGAACACCTCTATAGTGTCGACAGCTTAGGTGTCCAGAACGCAAGGATGGTCTGAGTGATCTTCTCACTGTTTGGGTACGGGAATCCATGACCTCCTGGCAGGTACTCAACCTGCAGATGATTGGATGGTAATAGTGTCTGGATATCTTCGGCTGTCTCTTTTCCAACGACAACATTGTCATCCTGGCCGAAGAATACGAGCAGCTTGGAATTGTGCAGGGCGGAATCGGGACATGTCCGACCGGCAATGATATCGCACACTTTTCCCCATAAACCCTCCCGCCCTTGTAGCGGGCCATAGCAGACGGTATCTTGGAAGGAATGGACGTGGCCTTTATGATAGTCAAATTGCCACTGAAGGAGCCCACCCATGTCGAAACTCCTGTTCACGCGGGGAGGCCTCTGTTCCACCGCTATCACTCGCTTCTCCTCCAGATTGGTGTGCAAAGCTGGTTTAGTTGGAGCCACTTCGAGGATCTGGCGGACCTTTTCCCGCAGAAAATCTTGTGATGGAGCAAGTTCAGGTTGATGCATGTACTGGTCCTCGTAGCCGCTCGGTAGCTTTCGTATGAGGCCCGCCGGACCGAGAAGCACCAATGAGTCGACGGATTTAGGGAAAGCACCCGTGAATGACAAGAAGATCGGACCGCCCAAGGAAAATGCGACGATGGAGAAGCCGTTATTGTTTCCCATCCAAGAGAGTGGCGATGAACTTAGAGCCAGGAGGATCTGGGATGCAAACAGGCGGTGGTCGTGCCTACAGCCAAGTGGTGTTTCGCTGTATCCTCGGCCCCAGAGATCTAGCGAAGAAATAAGTCAGTTTCGTTAGCTTTACATTGTCGGTGTGCACGATGCAATTTCTTTGAGACTGCTTACCAAAAAGCATCACTCGATGGCCAGCATCTACAAGCCCTTGGGCGATCTTGGAGAACATCGGGCAAGGAGTGGCGTCGCCGTGAACGAACAACACCTTCTTTCCATCCGCTGGTCCCCATTCATAGACTCGCATAGATCCATAGAAAGTCTCCACATCGCGGCCGCCCGGGAGAGCATGGGGTGGGTAAGCCAACGTGTCGGCTTCTTCGGTCGAGATGAAGGGTAGCAGCGTCGTTTGCGGGGATGGTATCTTGTTGGATGGTGTCATGGTTTTATACTTAGCAGAGAAGTTGGTCAATAGATAGCAGGGCTGCTTGAACGAAGAAGGCTCGTGAATGGTGCGTAAGCTGAAGTACGCAGTCGCACTAGCGTGTACGTGACGAATCAAGCAAACGCAACTTCCTCTCGAAAGCGGAAGCATAACGAATATTTATCGGCCCTAGGGTAAATTGTCGGGGATACTAAAGTTTCAGCACGTTTCTCCAGATGTCTATTTAATATTACGGATTGGTCGAGATCGTGCCTCATCTACGCGGTCGGCAGCATACACAGCCTGTATGACCATTGATAAGAACCTTGACTATCAAGCCATGTATAGATCTGTATGAATGGGAAGCCGGTAGGAGAATCCCGCAGCATTAGTAAGACAAGCCCTGACGCGTACATGGGTAGACGTTGAATAAAAGCTCTAGAAACATACAATAACAGACTCAATGCCACTGGAATCTGTTCCTCCAGAGAATTATTGTCCGTCATTGTAACTATGACGTTCGGAAGATAGTCCAGGAGAGTGAGAAATTAGGAAAGTGCAGATGCGGTGCCTTCAGCAGGGGTCATTCGGACCCGATAGCATAATGAGGCTCTCCAGCAAGCATATGTAATCGTTCAAAAATTGTCTTCGTTGTCATCGTCGGAATTTCGAGCTGTAAGCGCCGAGTACGAGTCACGCTATCTTCCGTTCCTCAGAATCGTGTCTGTCACAAAGAATTCTGATTTGTTTTAGCAACGTCTTCACTCGCTCTGTATTAGAGTGTAGTTACTATGAAGATACGATTTAGCTAAAAGATGAGGATTAAAGGTTGTTTTGGAGTAGCGAGGGACATGAAATAGATAAAAAAACAAATAATCTACGCCAGACCCCAAGGTCGACAACGAGAGACAAGACTGACCGTTAACTAAAAAAGTAAAATAATGTCCGCCCGGGGGTATAAGCCATCACACTTTCCTCCTTCCTTGTAGCAAGAGCTCTGAGAATCCTCTCCATCAAATTATCGTAGTGCGTCAATAAACAATCTTCCCTATCCTTCAACTGGAAGCTATTCAATTGAACGATAGCGATACTCTTCTTAAACAGCGGTAGTAGCGGTGTGCGTTGCAGAAGCAGCACCATCGTTGGCAACATTAGAGTGACCATTATTCGCTCCATTTTCGACGTGATTTCCACCTCTTTTCTCCCTCACAATCTCATCACCATCATAATCGCGGATATTCAGTCCAATTCTCGAAGGTTCGATGTTGCGATGTCCCCAAATGAGCAGAGCACCAAAGACAGGCTTCGCAAGAAGATCCAGGATACCGTAGAAGATGGCTTCCGAGTCCGGTGAGATTACGTTTCCGCCCTCACAAACACCCCATGCGACAGGATACAAGATCCAGAGGAGTGTAGTCAAGGAGCCAGTCATGAGGAAGACTCGCCCGACGTCTGTTCCATAACGAGAAGCATTGCGACGGGATTCCCAGGCCAGGTGGTAGATGATATAAACGAGTGCGAAGCAGCCTATTCGTTAGTTAATGAGTTGTCCTTCCTTCGCCATGGCAGATTACGAATGGAACATACCGAAAGCGAAATATCCCCATTTGTACTCGGATTGCACAAGGGCTCCAACCAACCCAGTCACGATCATGATCTCATCCACAAGCACGACAAAAAAGATCGTCGGCCACGGCATACCCGCCGTCAACATCAAATCCAAAAGCAACAACGGCGTCGTGATGAACCAATCAATGTACCGCACATAGAAGATTTCTCTGAATTGACCCCGGACCTTGGGATTGCTGCGTGAAAACTCGACAGGGATGGGCGTGAAGCCGAGGTTTGAGCCCATGGAGAAGTATGCAATAGCGGCGACAAATACGACCGCGGCAGTGATGTAGTGGAAGATGCGGTGGCGACGAGCTTTGCGTTGGGCGAGGCCGATAAAGGCCAAGGCCGCTACAGTCATGACAGCGCACACGGCGAAATACCAGTCAGAGCCGTGGGTGGTTATGGCGATGTCAGCCGTGGCGCCATTGACGGTTGGCCCTGGGATGTGTTAGATATTGAACATTGAAACTGGGATCAAGGAGAAAAGACTATTACCATTGGCGTTCAAAGCATCGTTCCTGCGTTCAAACATTGTCGGTGCGATTGTAAAAAAATCCACTGTAGACAACTTTCAAAGACAAGAGTAGCATAATAGGACTGTCCAGAAGGATCGTTCCCTATCTCTTATATTCGCCATTTTAAGAACGCAGTCCATGTGACCATGGCATGTCGTGTCTATGACGAAAACGCACATATTCAGATCATCAACGTGCGGAGATGTCTCCTCTCCGTTTCAAACCTCAAACCAATACAATCACTAGTCCCACACAAGCCTGATTTTACCCTACAGTACCAGGTTCTCGACCAGGGTTTTTCTTCAAATATTTGCAAATCCCTTACCCTGTATCAGCGCTAGTTGCAGGAGGTTTAATCCTTACGATCTGACTGGCCCATATAACGTGATGACTGCGTTGTGACAATCGCTGCAGTAGTGTCGATCTTAACCATCGATTACTTTGCAGCCACTTCCGTGAATCCCGGAGCACAAACATGCTTAGTATATCGTTAAGCGTTTGACTTATTCATTGCGTCAACAACACATCAACGGGACAAAAACTCATGTAATCGTGACTAGTTTCGATGAACGCGAAGGCCTGCTTCACGTTCAGTGATGCGAGCATACCGAAAGACTCACAGGGAAGTCCGGGAACACCCAAGAACTTCGAGAAATTGGATTTGAAATCATTTCCCAAGATACCTTCGTGGAAAAGAAATGAAGAGGGTGATAGAGTTTGGTAATTGAGACTAATTTTGTGGTGGTCAGACCATACCCACAGACTTGGGCACTTCCCCACCCACTAATTGCGAATCACAACATCCACTCGAATTATGTAGTGTCATGTCAAATCATGATAACTACCCAGGCGCCCGAGTGGTCTAGAAGTTGCGTTCTTGCCACTGACCTTGTTGTTCGTTGAGACCTATCTATTTGGTTGATTGAAGTTGAGAGGTCCACGTGACTCGTTGATCACCCGTTGTGACTTGTACATGCATGACTGCATATAGACTAAAACACGACGACTGCTAACCTAGAGGAGTCCCAGTAGGCAGAGATCAGCATGCTTACCGATTCAACACACTCCAAGCTACTCTCAACCGTCTCAGTCTCGGCACTGTAGCTCTCCCCGCCTTAACCACATAGCCTTCCTGTCGCAGCACCCTGCCGATTTCCATGTAGCTCTCTACAGCCACCCGGATCGGTCCACGAGCTTCAATTGGGAGCTCTTCGATTGTATCCCTCGCTTCTCCGTACAGGCCAAATGCTTTATCGAGCAATTTGGATCGCAGCTGTTCGATTCCAGCCCCTTGTGGGTCCTTGAGAACGTCGTCATACTGCATGCCAGCTTCTTCCAGCCATGACAATGGCAGGTAGGCTCGGCCGATCTTTGCATCGACGGAGATATCACGAGCGATGTTAACGTATTGCAGCGCAATACCCATGCGATTCCCAGCTTTTATGACGCGCTGTTGGTCTTCGCGTGACTTCGAAGTCTCGTAAACGTGGAAAATAAGCTCGTTGCACATCTGGGCCACAGTGCCGGCAACTCTTTGGGAATAGGTCTCGAGATCTGCTTCAGTTTGTATGGGTGGCGTCGTGTTAAACGCAAGATCCATCTCGAATCCACGAAGGAGATCCTGGAGTGGCTCACGAGAGAGCTTGGTGAAGGGCAGCTGCAGCAGTGCGGACTGCGTTTCGGGTGGAAAACTCTTACGCACATACATTGAGATTGCTGAATGAGACTTTTTTCCACCGTATGCGAGTTGTAAAAATGTATGCAGTTTTGCGATCCATTGGTTAGCCTCCTCTGGTGAAATAGTATCATCCACCAAGTCATCGGCCACGCGGCAGAATGAGTACAGCAACATCAGGTCAGATCGAATCTGTCCATGGAATGTAGAGGATGCGAGGTAGAAGCTTCGACTTTTTCGCTTGAGTCGCACTACTGCCTCTTGCAATCCGATCAGTCGAGCCTCATCATAATTCGCCGTTGCTGTGAAGAGTGCCCGTATCAGCAATGCTGGTGACGGAAGAACAGGCGGATTGGGGAACAGGCTCGGAAATGTGTATAGAATGGACAGTGCATTATCGAAAGCAAGTTGGCCAAACACAATGAGTGTGTTCGTCACGAGGAAGAAGAGAGCTTCCTCTATATCAAGGCCGGACCACAAGTGGACTCCGTATTTGGTGCCATGATTGATGACCCAAGTACCTCGCTTCAAAGCCAAGGTGTCAACAATCCATAGGTAGACTGTTGGAATTGCGATAGGGCATAGGGTGTTCGAAAGTGGAAGCCCAAGGATGAATTGATATCCGAGACTCCTGTTTGAAAGTCAGTGGTGCATTGAGCTCATATCGCTGATGGCACTCACCAAAGCAGCAATAAGAATGGACCTGCCCATACGAGGATCAAGCCAGTGTAGGTGCCTATACCGTCGGATATCACGAGGTGCCATCCCCACGCTATCGAACTCAGCAACGCGACCTGTCCAAGGCGTCGGTACCATGTCCATTGTACATTGCACGGACCCGACGGGTGCGATATTGCCCGTTCAACGCGGAGATACACCGGTTGGAAGGTGGATTTACTTAAAATTAGGTACAACAATGAGGTGTTGTATGTCTGGACGATGAAGAAGAAGATTTCTTCGATCGGGATGTCGAACAGCTTTGGACCAACGATGACATGGCTTGGGTAGCTCCATATTCCCGTGCGTATGAGGTAGGAGTCCCATGGGGTTGTAGAAATGACAGCGACCTAATTTCTTTAGCTATGGCTTATGTGAATCAGAAGTGACTAACTGCTATCAGAAAGGCGATCTTGTATGCATCGAGCCGCGAGAGAAGAGGTCGATAGAGCGCAGTGAGGAGGACGGCAGGCGGGATGGTGTATTTTACATGCCTTTCGAATGAGATGATTGTTAGCTGCAGGAACCCAAATTTTTGACAAATGGGAAACATACACCGAGGCATATTCGAGCCCCATGGCGTTGACACGACGTCTGCTCAGAGCTCTTTCACGTGCGTTTGAAGACAGGACAACGCATATCACGTCAGTCAACCAAATCCAAAGAGCCAGAGAACGCAGGGCAAAGGTCTAGAGAAAGAGACGGACACCATAACTATTCTATGATGGTGGGTGTTTCGTTGGGAGCGGCAGGAACATCCGATGTGTAGAATAAGCTAGCTGGCCCAAAGTGGTTAAATGTCGCGCATTAAGCTTCGATCGCGACGTCATGATTTCATCTTTTTGATTAACGACGCGATCGTGAAATTACAGGAATTGCATCCAATAACGGCGATGACATCCGTCCAACCCCTCTTCCGAATCATGAGACGCGTGGTGGGCCCGAGGCTGCCGTACCTGGTTGTTGCCTTCTTTATCGGATCATGGCGGATGGCTGTTCAATGGGCGGCGATGACTTGAGAACATGGTCCCAGATGGATGATACGGCTTGAGCTAATACTACGACCTGGGATAGCCGGTTCCCTGATTCAATTGAAAAGATATCAGCTTACTCGGACATTACGTTCGGCAACCATCGCACGTCTCAGCATGTCCCCCAATGGACAGACAAAGAAGCCGATAGCAAGCCATCCGTAGGAGCTTCGAATCCATCGTACAAGACAACCACTGATGCTCTTGAAGATACCTTGCCGGCAACTTCGCCCCGGTGACTAAGACTTCTACTCCAAGACCAGTCCGCTACTCAGGCAATGTCCCAAAAGAGCTCCATGGGGGCATGTACGTTCGCAACGGCGGTAATCCTATCACCAACTCTGATCTTGGACGGGAAGCGCACTGGTTTGACGGCGATGGCATGCTCACCGGCGTATGGTTCCACCGCCCAAAGGGCAAAGCTGAAGAAACGACGCCGCATTTCGTCAACCAGTTCGTCCTAACCGATCTTTGCATATCGAGTTTTGAGAACAAGACGCTACGGATACCCATTCTTCCCAGCATAGCGACCTTGGTCGATCCACTCGCGAGACTTGTAGTAATCATCTGGAGTATTCTTCGTAGCGTTATTCTAGTGTTACTATCGCATCTTCCTGGCTCGCAACAGGCCATCAAAAGGATTAGCGTGGCCAACACACATATTCTGTACCATGATGGACGCGCGCTGGCGACATGCGAAAGTGGGCCTCCCATCCGAGTGCAGCTTCCCGGACTGGAAACCGTCGGCTGGTACGATGGAAACACGGCTGAAGGAGAGCAGGAGCAGGAGCTAGGAAAGAAAGAGATTGGATTTGGTGGAACGGGGGCGAATAGCTGGATGCGCGAATGGACGACTGGGCATCCCAAAGTCGACCCTTCAACTGGAGAGATGCTGCTCTTCCATTGCAATTTCCTGCCGCCATTCGTTCACTATTCTCTAACACCAAAGAACAAGTCTGGTGAAGAGAAAATGCTAAATGCTCCTGTCCCTGGCTGCTCGGGAGGCAAGATGATGCACGACTTTGGCGTCTCCAAGTGCCACACCGTTATCCTCGATCTTCCCTTGTCCCTCTCACCGTTCAATCTTCTCAAGAACAATCCCATTGTCTCCTATGAACCAGCGAAGCCCGCTCGGTTTGGTGTCTTTCCTCGGCGGAACCCAGCCGCTGTGCGATGGTT
This sequence comes from Corynespora olivacea, assembly GCA_019202945.1. Classification (NCBI taxonomy): domain Eukaryota; kingdom Fungi; phylum Ascomycota; class Dothideomycetes; order Pleosporales; family Corynesporascaceae; genus Corynespora; species Corynespora olivacea. Next base: position 26,927 of record JAGQEM010000258.1, read on the forward strand.
CGAGACAGATGGTTGCTGCATCTTCCACACTGCGAATACGTGGGACGAGTTCGACTCTCGTGGCAAGACGACTGCTGTCAACATGCTGGCATGCCGGCTTACATCCGCCTCCCTCGTCTTCAGTGCAGGCAACATAACGCCCCCGCCCCACCCAAACCACAAGGAGCCTTCCCCGAGATCCCAGCGAATGTCTTTCTTCGCCACGTACGGCGAAGACGACGAACTCAAAGATCTCGAAAAAACATCGTCGAACGAGCAAACCCCGCTTCTGTCCAAAGAACACCTATCCCCATTCAACCCCCCAGCGCCTCCTATCCTCGAAGACGACGAAGAGCAATGCCGTCTCTACTACTACCGCTTCGATCTCTCATCCCCCACCACGACCAATAACATCTCACATCAACACGCCCTCTCAACCATCCCCTTCGAATTCCCAACCGTAAACCCGGCCTACGAAATGTCTTTCGCGCGCTACATCTACGGCTGCAGCACCTCAAACGCCTCCTTCGGCGCCGCCCTAGGCAAAGCCACCAAAATCGACATCATCGCGAAGATAGACGTGCAAACCCTTCTCTCCCGCGGCAAAGCGAGTCCGCCAAAAGAGGTCACAGGCAGCATCGACACGCGATCGATCCATCAGATCCTTTCCTCCACCTCGCCCGACGACCCCATCACCGCCTTCGCCCTCCCGCCACTCCACTACGCGCAAGAGGCGCGCTTCGTTCCCCGCTCGCATCCCGCCGCCGAGGACGACGGCTTCCTCCTGTTCTACGTCTTCGACGAGTCGCAGCTCGATGGGGGCGGAGAGTGTGGCGAGGATGCGAAGAGCGAATTGTGGGTTCTTGATGCGAGGGATATGGTGACGGTGGTTTGCAAGGTGCTGCTTCCGGAAAGGGTGCCGTATGGATTGCACGGGAATTGGTTTGACGAGGAGATGATCAAGGGCCAGAGGGGTGTGAAGAGGTTTAGAGGGATGCCGACGGAGGGGGGTGGAGGGACGTGGGGGAGATTGAAGCAGGGCTTGGTGGAGGTTCTGGGATGATTGGCGTTTGAGGGGACTTTTCGTGGGTGGAGGAGCGGTGTTTGGGATTGCTATCGAGAAGATGAAATAAGGGTCGTTTGTAAATACCCGTCGATCCTTGATATAATGTATATTTTGATCGAACCAGCACGGCAATTTCCCTTCATATTTCATAACCATTGGGTATCCAAGATTCGCACGCTAAAAAATAAAAGAGACATGCCAACAAGCATGCTAGAAAATCCAAGTCTACTCTAACCAGTTCCTCACCACACACACACCATATATCCGATTAACCCCTACCTCCCCGTCTGACACAACGCAATACAAAACTCCCTAAAATCCGCCTTCGTAGCCTCCTCGATATCCTCCTCCACCACCTTCCCATACTTTTCCTCGTACTCCATCTTCACTCTGCTCAGATGCATGCGATCCCAATGCAGCCTCACCAGCCGACTAATCAGCAACTCATACCGTTGCTGGCGTTCGTGCTTGGATGAGGATTCCTTGTCGCGGGAGGATTTGGAGGCGGGGGGATCCATGAGGTCGATGAGGGCGTGGTGGAGAAGCATCGCATCGCGTGCGGGGCGGTTGATTACGCCGTTGAGGATGTGGGCTACGACTTCGCCCTGAGCGGGGTCAGCATGGATGAGTCGAGTTTTGGGACGGGAATAGGGAGAAGGAGGGAGAGACTTACAACGAGGTTGTTGCTTTTTCTCAACGCATCCCTTGCGAAGTTTCCCTGGTACTTTCTCTCATACGTCCTCAGCACCTCCCTGAGATGCGCATCGCTCCTCATGACCACAATTTCTAGCATCAAACTCTCGCCTCCCTCTCTTGCCTTGAGCGCCTTGTACAAATTATCAACATCCCGGTTTCGATACTCGGTCGGCCAAACGTCGCTCTCTTCCTGCCGGTCCCCTTCCAAGGCGAACAGCACAGCTTTGCGGAACTTATCCGCTTTCAACTCTTTATCCATGCACTTGACCAAACTATCGCCGTATCGCTTGTCTTTGAACGAGTCCTTGATCTCGCGTATCTCGTGGTTTTGTCTCCCCATGAGCGCTTCGATGAGGAGTTCTCGTCTGGCGCCATTGGACTGGTACCAGTAATTCGCCCAATAACCCTCGCTCTCATACTTGCCCAACGCAGTGACATAACAGATCTTTCCGAAATTGCCCGTCGTTTTGAGCTTGATGTGTTTCGCGACATTGATCCCGCGACCTTGCACCTTGCAGTGCTTTTTGTATTCGTGGCGCAGCTCGAGGAGTTGATCGTGTGTGAGGGCGGGAATGATGTCGATCAGAGTGTCGAAGTTGACAGGGCGAGAAGCCATTGCTTCGACGAGGTCGAGGGCATCTTCTTCGGCGTCGTATATCTTTACGCGCCGTTTTTCTTTCTCGTCGCGTCGGTTACGGTTGTCGCGGGAGCGGTCTCGCTCGTGGTCACGTTGGTCATGGTCATCGCGAATCTGGCCGTAGGCTTGGAGCGCCATTTTGTCTTGTTCGAATTTGGATGGTCTGGACGATTTCGATTTTCGGGAGGGGCTGGGTGAGCGTTTTGAGGTGGAGTGAGCGCGGCGTCGTCCGCCGTGGACGGATGTGCTTGAGCCTCGTGGAGAGAGACTGTCCAAGGGCTGCAAGTGATCAAGATCATCGTCAAATACCATGGCATGTGGCATGGGAGATATGGACTGGTAGGTTCCGTGATAGGCTTCCAGGAGTGGACTGGGCGGTGGAAGACCACCACCTCCAGGAAATCCTCCTGGCATGCCTCCTGGCACGATTGTCTGGATATCCGGCCTGTTCCCGCTCACTGAGAGTCTATCCATGCGCGATGGCAATTGACCCGGCCCTCCACCGACCGACAAACTATGCGGTCGCATGCCAGGCGACGGAGGCGGTTTGCCCGCCCCTCCAGGTACCATTTCCACCACTTTGTGCCCGCCATACGAAGAAGATGGCGGTCCCGAATGCGATACAGCTCGCTGATGGCCGGGCTGCGGTGAATGTCTGCCCATCGGCGGTGGAGGAGGGTACTCGTACTGCGCTGGGGGAGGAGGATGATGAGGAGGAGGAGGAGCAGCCGCAGCAGCAACAGGTGGCGGAGGAGGAGCTTGCGGCATAGCATACTGCGGCTGCGCCGTCTGGTACGGTGGGCTTGAAGGATGAGGCGTATGTCTCACTTGAGGCGGCTGCGTCGTGGGCACCACAGGCTTCGCAGTGAACTTGATCTTGTCTGGCGGCGCTGCATACTGGAAGTTGCTCGCATTGGACGGGGTCCTCGTGACCCCTCCCTGATGCGCCGGAGAGGTGGAGTACTGGTACTGGCCTGCGGAATACTGGACGTTTCCAGGCTGCGCATATGAGACGTTCGGGGCTGCGGGTGCTCGCGGAGCTGCTGAGGTCGCAGAGTACTGGTAGTTTGCTGCCTGCTGAGCTTGCTGCATATATCCAGGTCGCTGTTCGGGAGGTAGATCGGTGTACCCTCCCATAGTTATGGGCTCGCTTCCCTGTCTAGCCGCCATCTTTCAGTCTCGTCCTTGACAAGCTTTTTTTGGTCTCGTACTTCTTCCCTGGAGGGTTTTGGGGCGGAAGAAGAGGAGCGTGAGCGGAGAGGCACTTACGCATATGGCTGTGCCGGCTGCCTAACCTCATACTGCGGGGCACCCTCTGCAGCTCCCCCATACCCATGCTCAGCTGAGTTGCCATAATACCCGTATGCCTGAGGCCCCGGCGATGGCGCGCGCACATGGCTTCGGCTGCGGGACCGTTCGCGACCTGGCGACTTGGAGCGGCCACGGCTCTTTCTGTCGTCGGGACGCAGGGACATGGAGGAGGATGCTTGAGGGGAGGAACCGGAGGGGTAAAGGGTCCTTGCCAACCAGCGCAGTGAATTAGGAGAACAATGCTTGATGAAGGAACGTGTGAGAGCAGTGGAATGAAGCTGAATTGTACGCGCTATGAACACATCTCGCGCGACATGGCCATGTAGAGTCCCACAGCCAGACTGGAGGCTGAAAATGCGATGGCGGGGAGCTCGCCGTAGCGCATGGACATTGCACCGCGCTTATGGGGTCGTGGGGGCCGGAACTGATCGGGAAAATGCTCCACCGGCATCTTTGCGGCGTGGTGTCGATGTCGATGTCGATGTCGATGTTGATGTCGATGTTCATGTTGATGCTAGTACGAGTGAAGACAGCCCGGCATAAACCAGACGTGTCGGCTCCGTCAGCCCACATCGGAAAGGGCGCGCTTCAACGTCGACCATGCAAAACCGGAAACTGCCCTTTACATGTTGTACATGCTCCGCCATTGCCACCAGCAAAGATGTAGTGTTGAGAACACCATCGGAAGATCTCGCGTGCCTGCAGAGAAAGTGGATTCGGCCCGTCAGACCGCACCTCACCGCCGGTGATAGCACGCGATAGCGAGCGCCAAGGGGTTTGTGGAGAAAGTTGCTGTCAAGAACCAGTCTCGCCGTTTGAGAAGGATAAACGACTGGAACTGCGACATGACAGCAATCCACAGCTACTGCGAGGGCTGGAACGGGCAGGAAATGGGAAAATGGCGGTGACTGAATGCCGATATCTAAGTCGGCAGGATTGTTCCATTCATTGATGCGGAAAGCCAGTGACGCCTGTAATTCCTCGTTCCTTCCACTTCCCCGCTTCGTCATGCCTGCCGTTACGATGGCTCCGTCCCAGAACCCCCAGCTACAGTCCCCTTTCGTTTGCCTCCCAGCTGAGATGAAACACCTTATTTTCCGCCACTGCTTCACCGCGGATGGACCTGTTGCCGATGCGCTTCCTGGCAGTGCATGCCCAACCCATTTTCCGCTTCACGGCCGCCACTTCTTTGAGTCACTTGGAGAAGAGTATAGCGGCTGTGTGCACGACATTGAAATCGACGCTCGCAACATGCACGCCAACCATCCAGAGATCGCAGAAGAATGGTTACGGTGCTTGGGGTGGGGAAGCGACGACTGGACCGGTGGAAGCTGGGGAAAGATGATGGGATCGTTACGTATGGATGCACCAGGGCTGAAAATGGGTCGTGCCCCTGGTCTCAACACCGAAATCAAGGCTCGGATGTGACTGAGCCTACAGCGAAAGGTATCAGTCCCAGCGACGCCGAATGACGGGTCTCGCTGGATCCCAGGGTCCATGGATCTCGTTCTTGTACTTTTGCAATGAGATCAACCACCAGCAACAACCACCCATGCAAAGGAAAGTCGCAAAGCTTCCCAGTACAACGCCAGCAATCCAAGCCCCTCGGTGGCCGCCAGTCAATGTCGCGAAGAGAGCCCCACTCGCTGTCGTGACGAGGAGAATGGTCAGGGCAAGGTGGCCATACCAGGACTTGGTGCGAAGCTGGCGGCGGAAAATGGGAAAGAGACCGAAAATCTCGATGGAGAATAGAGTCAACGAGAATACGTGCGTAGTGGAGGGGAGGCGTGACGCGAGCACCGTCGATGCCATGAGAGCAGAGTTGGTGGATATGGAGGCGGGCAGGCTGGTTTGGTGGTCAGTGGCTGCTAGTTTGATAGATTCATCAGACGCCAGACGTACTGGGAACCATTGCTCGTTCCGTAGTCGAAGAAGGCCACATTCATGCACAACAGCCACGTGCTGATCGCCCAGATAGAGTCGCTCGTTGTAGACCTGGTGAGAGACTTGAGTATGGGGCTCAGTCCCAATAGCGCAGCATATATCAACAATGCCGACTTCGCTGTCGCCAATCGCTGTTGGTTCTTTGGCGAGAGCGAGGAATTGGGGTCGACGTAAGAGGGCTGGTGCGCCGGCGTATCTGAGCTCGACGCGAACGTGAGGCCGCCCGTCTTTGAAGTTTGCGGCCCAATGCGCGACACGGAAGAGCTCGTGGCGGACCCTCCATCTTGTACATCTTCCTCTTGTGCTTCACCTTGTGCCGCCTGTGCCGCTGCTTCCTCTTGTCCCATCCAGTAGTCCCATAACAGCCAGGCCAAGAATGTGCAGAAGCTCGCCCCGTTCACGACCGAAGACGGCGATAGCCGCTCTTGAAATATGGCAGCAAAGGAGCAGCAGAATATGGCGACAGATGCGATGTGTTGGACAATGACGGTAGAATTAGCCATCAACGACCAGAACTCGTAGGGCTGCGTGCGGGGATTGCGCTGGAGGTGGTCGAGGAACGTCTTCTCGTCTGTGTAGTTGTCGGGGACTAGATTCCGTCAGGCGGTGACTTTTGATCGCTTGGGTCTTTTTTACCCACATGGCTGTTTGAACCATAGCAGCTTCTTGTAGTGGCCGTTCCGCCGCCGACCTGTGCGCTTCCTCGCATTCAACCCGGCCTCGGCGGGCGAGCCGTGGTAGTAGGCATCTTGCGGCGCGAGGTATTTCGGGTTCAGAGCCGAAGATGTCGCTGCGACATGCGTGTCCGCAAAAGTGGACGATGACGCCGGCATTGGAGCTGCGCGGTGGAGTCGTGGAACTGTCGCGCTGACGTAGCTTTGCCAAGGCGTCCTCTTTGGAACCATTCCGCTTGGAGCCACTCTACCCTCTGTCTTTCCCCATCTATCAAACACCTTTCCTTAGTTTCCTACTCCCAAGCGCCGTTGGTTACTTGGACATGCGAATCACGGGTCGAAGTCGCACAAAGCTGGGAGAGCTGCGTGCTTTGGCTGTGGAGTTGTTTACTAAGCTCGTAGATATCGTAGTGCCGAATTTACCTTGATCATCGTATCACAATCCTTTAGTGCAGTTCTACGGACAAGATGGCGACCCCGAAAGATTGACCTCCGCGCCTTCCTTCATTGCCGTCGATCACATGGAAGATATTAGTATCATAGGTTTCATTTACAAGTTGCTCTTAAACCCCCCGCATTTGACATTTCTCCACACCATTCGTCAACCTTTGCATGTCCATTTCTGTTCAAGATTTGTCTAGACAGATCTACTAAACCTTCCAATACTAATTAACCTAGGTTCCCTCGAGATAGGTTTCACTTATGTGGACTGGCCATGGCACGTACTACTCAGCCAGGGGAGCATTCATCTGCTCAGACCGGCCAAGGTAGTGGCTGGGGCCTACCAGTACAACAATAAGTGAAACGTTCTCATGTTGCAACACAACAACCCCGAAAAATGAACTAAGCTAACTGGTGCCAGAATTATACCGCATGACAGATCCTCAGATGATTCTTTTACGTACAACACACAGCTGAAGCATTTCAATTCGCATATAATATACTACGTTGGAGAAAGAGACAGGTGCAAGTATCTCCAGTCTACCACCAAAGACCCAAAACCACAATTTGCCTCAAACAGCTGGGTCATTCGACTGCACAGTAGCAGTCGAGCAGTCAAGCCCTACCCCCCAACATCAGTCTCTGACTCATACTCACTACCCTCACCTCCCTTGTCTTCATTTCCCCCATTCTCCCCATATTTCTTCCACATCCTATCCAGCGTCGGGTTCGAACCGTTGAATACCTGATACTGAATCTCATTCTTCGTCGCACCCCTCGCAATCGCCAACTTGACCAGGAAGCCACACAGAGTCACCTTGCCCCTGTCGTTGTACTTGAGGGGCTCCTCACCATGCTTTTTCTGGATACCTTCCCATCGTGTTCTGGCTTTGGCGCTCAGGCTACCTTTGAAGGCGGCATTGATCACTTTTTTGTCCTCGTCTTGGAGGCCTTCGTCGGTGATGCAGGCTAATTTCCAGAACCGGAGGAGGGCGGGGCGCCGCCAGGCCTGCTCGGCTGTAGGATATTTCTGTATATTCATGATTGGGGAGGAGGGTCGGTGCGGCTTAGCGGGGCATCGGTCAGCTGGTGGACAGTATGTATAAAGTCGGGGCTTCACTGAAGTTGGGGGTTGAGGAGCTGGATGTCGGTGGGTTTGATATCGCGCCTCTTTGGAGAATGGTTTGTTTGTTGATGGCGGTGATTAGAAGAAGGGAGTGAGGTAATAGTGAAGTTTTATACTGGTGAGTAGTCATTGTACAAGTCTTCCTCGTGAGTCCCGTCGCAGTGGCAGACTCATGACAAAAGGAGCTTACGCAAAGACCCCCTCATCTTAGACAGGTGAGTCTTTGAACTGAACACATCATACCCTTCAGTATAGAATGTTCCAATAGAGTAAGAAGAACTCATTGATCCGTCTACCGAGCCATCGCCAACCAGCTTTCCCCTTCTTCTCCAGATAGTAAGACTATACAGCCCACTGCTAAAAAGATCAATCTTGTCAGCGAACTCTGTTATGCTTTGGCTAAACAGATCCGGTTCAAGTATGGAGTCAGAGAAAGTATTGGAAGAACTGGAATGTATTACCTTACTGGCCTCGGGGTTTAGATCTCGACATCGGTCCCGGCAATCTATCGTTCGTATCGTGGAATGTAGACTAGGACTCACGCCCAAGCGGAGGGATTGAAAACCACGTTACATAACAACCATCATCTTTCGTGACCACGAAAACTAGCCTAGACTCTATACAACTTCTGGTCAATTCCAACACAGTTTCAGTGTCGTGCTTGAACGCCTTGCTGACGAGTGGGAAACTAAGATACGGGCAATCACATGGTGTTTGAACGTTCAACATCATAGCAGAAGCACACTTTTGACTGCTACCCTCTTAGGAATACTCATTGCAGTCGGCTTTTTTACTGTGGACAATACCAGCGTTGAAGTGAGATGTAGTTTGGAAGTGTTGGCGGGTGGATGACAGTAGATTATCTAATCTCTAGCCCCGACTAATCTCCGTAAGATGTGTGGAGATCGTCCCGGCGGACATCATCAGCCCCCTCCGTACAACAACACCAAGCCTCGGAGAATCCACCACGTCAACCACGCCTCATGGAGGCGCACGATTGGATGCGGAATGGAGCCTCGAATAGCAACTCTCCTGGGTAGCTCCGCCTCTCCCGACCGCACGCTGAATGACTTGCGAACGTTGTTGCCGCCTCCTTCAGCCCCGCCCAGACTTCACCCCGTACGACCGGGTGCCCTCGACAATAACGCCCCCAAAAATATCGTGCAGAACAAGAGAAAAGAACCTAGCGTTCCCATCGCAGGCGTCCTAAACGATGAGGCACCGACGCCCAATATAGGACACGCTATACCGGCGACCTCGACAGCAACGCCTCCCTTCAGCGGACGCTTGAGCGATCTCATGATAGATCCGCTACAGCGTCTGACCGCAAATGTAGACCCATTTCAGCAGCACTCGAACAAGCGAAGGAGAGTGGAAGAGCAATCCATAGTCTCGCCGTTGACAGCCTCCGATAACAAACTAAAGCTACCCAAGCCAACTCAGCAGCTGCCAAAGAAAGCCCCAAAGCGACCTCGAATACCGCCTTTGCTGCAAGGCTTGCATCATCCGCCTCCGTTGCCCGATAAGGTTTTCCCACCCATCACTGGGGAGGCCAGTAGTTTTAGTAGGGATATTGAGGAAAGAGTCGGCGGGCGGAGCCCTGTGCGACTTTCGAGTGTACAAGGGAAAGATATTAGGGATGAGTCTAAGGGCATATCGGTGATGCAGAAAGAGGGCGAAAATGAAAAGAGCAAGGCACCTGTTTCTTCGACAAGTGACAAAGAGAATGTCGGGCATGCCGAGAGAGAGTCTGCTGTTGTGAGAACGAATATAACGAAAGAAACAAGGAAGCGAAATAAATGGTCTGAGCAAGAAACCAAGGATCTGCTAGTTGGTGTCAGTCGCTTCGGTATAGGCAATTGGAAGAAAATATTGCAATGCTCGGACTTTGCGTTCAACCAGCGGACTGCGGTAGATCTCAAGGACAGATTCCGTGTGTGCTGCCCTAGAGACGGGCTTCAGAAGAGGAAGCCGAAGCGCAAGAATGATCAGGAAGAAAGCATCTCTCAGGACCAGACTGCTAAAACGCCTACCATTAGTGCATCAAACAGTCAAGAACGGCCGGGCCAGGATTCTACGCTCGTTAGAAAGACGAGGAAATCGCGCGCCGAGACTGATCGTAAAGGGCCTGCTGACCTGGCCGAGATGGGTATACATGCCCCTTTCACCAAGCACAAACGAAGAGAACGCCGCGAGTTTACCCAAGAAGATGACGAAAACCTACTCAAAGGCTTTGAGAAATACACTTCTTCTTGGCATTCAATGAGAGACGATGAAGCACTTGGATTTCGTGGTCGTCATCCTACAGACCTACGCGACCGATTTCGAATTAGGTATCCGGAAAAGTTCGCCAAGGCTGGCTACAAACTCAAAGCCAAGGATGAGCTGATGCTGAAGGAGAAGGACAAGGACGAGGAATTTCGTGTTGGGTTTGGCAAAATGAAGGGACCCTCAAGTCAGGAGAGTCTTCCAAGATCAGAAGATAATCGAGAAGCTTGCACTTCGCAAAAGGCTAAGGATGATTCTTTTGTCATGAGTGTACCATCCCCTCGGCCAAAGACGACCACCTCAGCCGACTCGACTTTCAGATCTCACGCACTTCGACAGCCTCTACTAAATTCCTTCCCAAGTCCTCTACACGACTTCGCTGATCTTGCCTCCGAGGAAGATGCTGAAGACGGGCGCAGTCCAATCACCTTGAGCAGAAACATTTTGCAATGGGTCGACGCATATCCATCCCAGACACCAACATCCACGTCTACTACGAATAACGTGCCCACAGTTTCCTTGTTCAGTGCAGACACCTCATTCCACAATATCAACGGAGCGGATCCTCTACACGACGAACATCTAGCCACATATGCCATACCGATGTCGTTCTTAACCAGCACTATACTGTCCACAACTCCATCCAACCCTCCAACATCTTCGATTCCCACTTCAAGCTCGCACAGGAACTATAAGAACATCGCCATCAACACTGCTACGGCGAGCATGCCTCAGATCAACACTTTCAACGCGCTCATCTCTACAGCACCGATGAAGTCATCGTCGAATCCATTGCTACGCACACCGAATCTCCCCAACCTCATGTACCCGCCTGTCCCTGTAGCCAGCGCCAGAAGCGCAGTTCACAATCTTCCTCCACCGGCCGATCTGCTTTCGGGATTGGATACTGATGTGCGGACGGTATCGGATAACCAGACTATCAGCACTGGTTTTGCAGTCGATGAGAATGCTTTCCTGGGTTTTCCTTCCTCGAGCATTGGGAGTGGGGGGTTCGATTCGTCGGCTACGTTGGCGCCAATCGTTAGGAATATGGGATCAAGCCAAGGAGTGGTCTACTTGGATAGGGACCTTTTGGATGAGTCGTTCGGCGATCGCAGGGCGTGATATCCCAGACGCAGTTGCACTTTTGTTGTTTTTCTCCCTCGAATGGTCGGTTGGTCGGGGTACGCGTTTGATGGGGGAGGTAAAAACCTTTTCGGATATCTTGTTTGGTGAACGATACCCCTGATTTTGTTCTTTTCCCAATAAATCTTCTTTTTACATTTATTGTTTCAGTCCCGATCCTTACTCCTGTTGTGCTCTTACAGCTGTCACGGCCGTCATGAGAAACCTCGGCGGGGTGCATTTTGCTCATCTACGACGAACATGGATTCAACGCTGGAGTATCTACGCACAACGTACACATACGAATTCCCAAGTTGTCTGACGTCGGATCGGGATGCATTATCTGCTGGACCAGCGAAGGTGGGCGCGAGGGTTGAATAGGTTGGAAGTGATACGGCGAGATCTTCTTGATTGACTTGTCAACACTTACATACATACAGAAGATTCCTAGAGCTCGCTGACTTAAAGATGCACGTCGCTTTTTCATATATCGGTACATTACTATTACCAGGGGCGTGCAGGCCACGAGGAGTGCCACGAGGGCTATGATTGCTTCGAGGGACCATTCCATCATCGTGGTATGGCTATGGAGTATGGAAGGGTTCCGATGCTATGGAGGTTGGGTGAGGTGTTGGGGTAGTATATCGTTGAGGACTGGTGAGGCTGAAGGGTGTTCCGCAGAGTCTTGGGTTTTGTTCAAGAGAGATAGATATATCTGCTGGCAGGAGCTTAAATGATGGAGATTTTTGCGAAGGGTGTGGAGATGGTGCTGTTTTTTCATGTTTTGTGAGGGGAAATGGGTCCCTTTTGAATGCATCTCGGAAAATTGGGATACCATCGGTAACTTGCCCCCGGGCCAAGGCGCTAGCCCACATTGGGCGGCAGTCGTTTGCTACCACACGGACAGATGCCAATCACATGGGGGTATGACTCTCCGACTGACCTGCAAACCTGCTGCTACTAGTCGCGCTGATGTGTGCCCTGCCGAGGCGAGGCGTTGCAAGGGTGGCTGGGTCATCAGCTGCTACCGTGTCTGTGCGCGTAACGCCCCTGGTCGCGTAACGCCCGGCCAACACTAGAGTAGCTATTATAAACATGAGGCTACTAAGCTACGTATAATTACTATTATTATAAGATTTTTTAGTATAGAGGAGTTGGGTACTATGTAATTAACTTTACCTATCTATATTTACTTAGTAACTTAGTATTGCGGCTGTAGTGTTGTGAGGGGATACTGAGTAGCAGGAAGGCGAGAGCGAAGAGATAGCAAAAGGATAGTATTCGGCCAGAGATGAGACGAATCCTTAGGGGATTGCTCAGGGCTCAGGCGGAGTAATAATATATACTAGGTATCACGTGACAGAGGTACGTCACGTGACGAGACAGGTAAGCCGCTGGGCTGGGTAGGCTCCGGGCGGGTTCTTGGCCCCTTCTAACGTAGATAGGCGTGATAATAGCCCCCCCCTTTCTTAAGGCTCATCCTGAGCCTCAGGAGGTGGTTTCTGTTAGCCATTAGGGAGCTTCGCGAGTATTAGGGTATGGCCTCATTAGTAGGTAACCCCTATCTACTACCCTAGAGTAGTTCTAGGCGGGTTGCGCTGTCTTAGTGACCTATCCCTAGGCGAGTCTTAAGCTAGTACTTTTATTCCTAGCGCTTTAGAGGTCCTTGCCTTATGCGTAGCTTCTAGCTTTACCTACTAGCTAGCTCTTCCGCGCTAGTCACCTGGAGTAGCTATAAGGACTACTCTGTAATTTCTCACCTAAAGGCCTTATAGTATTACTTATTTACTAGATATATCTAAGAGCTGTACTCTGTTATTACGCTGTAGGCTATCTAGGTATATTATAGGGGGTTCCTGTGTAGGTTCCTAC
>JAGQEM010000259.1:0-39993 GCA_019202945.1 Corynespora olivacea
GAGGCTATCTACCGTGTAGCCGAACTATCTGTGGGTGCGGCCCGGAGGCTAGTTCCTCCGGGCCCGAACACCGAACCGAACCAATCAAAGAGGCCCTGGGCCGTGACATCATCAGCCGCTAGAGAATCGAGGTAAAGGTCGCGGTATGCGTACTGTGGATCGACTTTGAGAGATGCTATAAAGCGGTTTAGAGCACGCGAGGGGTAGTTGATGCAGAAGTATGTTGTTTGGTTGCTAATACGAATAGACTGGATGTAGCTGACGCCAATGTTCCAGCCGCATCGAGAGCGGTAGCATAATTCTAGTCAGTCATTAGCCTTCTGTCTCGAACCAAACTTTGAGCGAGATCTTGTACCGAATGAAGTCAAGTTGCCTTCTTTGTTCTTCTTTTGAAAGCACTGCTCGCCCATTATGGCGAAAGAACCTTCGAAGGTAAAGATCTCACTCAGCACGAGCTTCGAAAATCCAGCTTTGAGGAGCGCTTTGAGAATGCGTGGTCGTATGCCGAAGTTTCCAGGAAGCCATGAAGAGCCCGATGTCATTGTGTTGAGGAAGCTGAGGTCTATCAGTTGTATGAACCTATCCAGTGAGGTTGTCGTATTGTTCTCTGTCAATACAAAAATCTTTCCGAGGACGAAAGAGTGAATTCTGCTTACAAGACTCGAAACATTCTCGTTGGAGACTTATCATCTACTGAGTACTATAGCTTTAGGTTAATCCTGCGTATATCAATCCAGCGCGGATTGCGTACGTTTACCAGCCTCTCTAACTCCTCATCACCAAGATGTGGTTGCCACTCTAGAACCTCGTTAGGCCCAGAACATCTTCCCACCTATCCTCATACTCTATCAAAAGCACTTACCAAAATGACCGCCTCTGACTTCACAATAATCCACGATCGCAGAATCCTCCTCCTCCCCAGAATTTTCTAGCCCCCAAGCAATCAAAGCCTCATCTTCAAGTTCCGGATGACTTGATTGTTTTGATGGAGCAAACAGTGTAATGTCTTCTTGATCGGAGTGGTCCTTGCCTGACCATGTTCGCTGGGGCTTAGACGCGTGACCAGGTGCTGGTGTTAAGGAATTTGGCCAGTGGCGCCAGTTGAGCGGGTTCTGAGAGCGATCTTTGCCGACCGACTGCTTCATATTTAGTTGCCCGTCCAGTTTTCCACGTAGAATGTAAATATTTTAGTTGGAGAAAAATGTCGGCGGGGCTGAGCTCAGGTTGTCCTATGTGTTGGTGAATGCCTGCTTGCAGAATGCTCGATAGAATAGAATGATGAATGAATGCTTCGGATATATGTTTCAAATCGAAACAAAAGTTTTGTCTGATATATACGTGGTGTTAGTCGAAAAGAGAGAGAGGTTGGAGTTCGATGTTGAACGACGGGGTTATAACCCGCTATGCCCAATCGGAACTAGTGCAGCACACATGGTTTTGGGGGCTGAAAGGTAGGCCTGAATGTCAGATCGATGTATTTTTAAAGATTCTTCAAGAAGATTGTCTTAACAAGAAGCTGGTGAATTTCTTGAATGGTGCTGAAATCATCAGCACTTGCATTAAATCATCTTCCACATGCAATCCTTCCGAGAGACACATCGACGGTTGTGGGGTACGAAGTATATGAGTTTCATCGGGGGTTTCAAATATTGCTGCGTAGCCTTGAAGAGGACCTCAATGCCTCGAGGTGAGGATGGGGAGAGTGTGTGTGGGAAGAGAGAGCATAAGCTAGTGCGTGACGTCAAAAGTAGACGTTGGACCTCGGCACAAAGCATGCACGTCTTCGACATCGCTCTGTTCGGTTGAAAAACAGTAAGAAAAAGGCTACAATCAATATGCCAAATTCGCGGGCGACCACAAGAGTTATCGTCGTAGGGGGTGGAGGTACAATAGGATCCTCGACAGCTTTACATCTTCTCCGGTCTGGATACACTCCCTCGAACATCACCGTTCTCGATACGTATCCCATTCCTTCCGCACAATCTGCTGGCAATGATCTCAACAAGATCATGGGCATCCGGTTACGGAATCCGGTGGATGTGCAGTTAAGCTTGGAAGCGAGGGACATGTGGCGAAATGATGCGTTGTTCAAAATTTTCTTTCATAATACCGGCAGAGTGAGTTTTCGCCTCTGTTCTTTCGCAAACGTTGTTCCTAATAGGAAGATAGCTCGATTGTGCATCTTCGGAGGGGGAACTCGAGTCTCTGAAAAAGGAGTACCAAAAGCTACTTGATGCTGGCCTGGGACAGTCGACCGAATGGCTCAATGACGAAGATGAGATATTAAAGAAGATGCCACTTCTGGAGCGTGAAAACATCCGTGGATGGCAGGCCATCTACAGTAGTGACGGTGGCTGGCTGGCTGCTGCGAAAGCGATCAACGCTATTGGTATATATCTGAAAGACCAGGGCGTTAACTTTGGAGTTGGCGGGTAAGTCACATTGTACACTGATGAATTCGGTTTAGATGTACGCTTATTCGCGGATAGGGCAGGGTCTTTCAAGGGGCCACTCTTCGCTGAGGATGGAATGATGTGCATGGGTGTAGAGACCATAGATGGGACCAAGTACCACGCCGATATAGTTGTTCTTGCTACCGGGGCCTGGAGTTCGGTCCTGGTAGACTTGGACGACCAGTGTTGCTCCAAAGTAAGTCATCCCGCCTCAGAGAATATTCAGAAACGCACATACTGAGAGGATCGAAAAGGCCTGGGTATATGCCCATATACGGCTGACTCCCGAGGAAGCTGCTGGATATGAAAATGCGCCGGTGGTGTACAATGGTGATATTGGCTTCTTCTTTGAGCCGGATGAAAACGGCGTCATAAAAATCTGCGACGAATTTCCGGGATTCACTCGTTTCAAGGAGCACCAGCCGTATGGAGCCGATGCTCCCAAACGCATATCCGTACCGCGCTCACACGCGAAGCATCCCACTGACACGTACCCGGATGCTTCTGAGAAGACTATCCGTAAAGCCATAGATGTGTACCTCCCTCGGTTCAAAGAAAAGAAGTTGTTCAACCGATCTCTCTGCTGGTGTACTGACACTGCAGATGCGGCATTGCTCGTCTGTGAGTATCCAAACTGGAAGAACTTCTTCCTGGCCACCGGTGACAGCGGGTAAGTTCCATATCGACTCCTTTGGTGATCAGAACATGGGCTGAGAAAGGCCACAGGCACACGTTCAAACTCTTGCCAAACATCGGGAAGCATATTGTAGAGTTGATAGAGGGCGAACTGGCGGAAGATCTGGCGCATGCTTGGAGGTGGCGGCCGGGCGGTGATGCATTGAAATCGGTACGGGGAGCCGCCGCGAAGGATCTCGCCGACATGCCGGGATGGAAACATGATGCAGAGAAAGGCAAGCTATGAGGCAGAATGGAAACAGGCGATCCGACAACGTGCGATGATTGCTTCTCCATAGGAATCAACTGATTGCTTTAAAAGCTACGGTATTCCGAAGAAGAATAGAATCGGGATCAGATAGGAACACATATATAAAGAGTTTTCTAATTCTCCAATACCCCAAGCCTGGAAACACGCATGTCTAACCATTACTCGGAAGGAAAGAAGTTGGAGTTGGTGTTGCAACAGGACGCGTCCTCGGTCAGCGCGAAATCACGTGCAGGATCCCTGTCGAAAGCGTCATCGACTGGCTTTTGAATCCGTTAGGCATTCACTTTCACTTTCACTTTCGCACTCGCACTTGCCCGCCGAGTTGACTCACTTGGTGAAGAGTGCCACACTACGCCATGGGAATATCTGCCTTTCTGCTCTCTTTCCGCTCACTCAAGCCCGCCTTCTCCCCACCTTAAACCCGCGACAACCCCCACAAGGCTCGTCCACAACCTCCGTTTTCCGCCGCCGCACCTCGCCCTCTGTTGTCGCCTCTGCCCAAGGCCAACACAGCCCTGCAGGAGACACGGAAGCCCTCCGCACTTATTGCATCCAATCTCCAACCACAGCCATGGCCTCGTCGGAGGCTGCGCAATCCCCCGCACACGCACACGATCCCCCGGCCCTCCTGTCGGACACACACATGCATGGTGACAATGCGCCAATTGTAGAGGATGAAGTGCCTTCAGATGCCGACGAAGAGACTCGGCTGAAGTTCCTCACCACCGGTGCTCGCGACCAGGAAGATATTGAGCGAGATATTGGCCAGCAGGCGGACCAGCTGCTCACGGAGCAGGCCGACGAGCGCGACAAGAAGCGCATGGAGAAGGCGTTGGCAGAAATCAAGCGCAACGATGCCGCCATACAAAAGATCCGGAATCGTCTGGCAGTCACTGTATCTGCCTCTCAACAAGTCAGGCTGCGCGCCGAGATTGAGACGTATAGGCAGAAGAACGATGTCCTCGAGAAGGAGCTGGATGGAATACAGCAGCGCATCAACAATCGCCATGATGTACCAGACGAGGACGATTCGGTACAGCTGGACGTCAATGGCCCTCTGCCCAACGAGACCCGCCGCAACTTCCTCATACGTACGGGCAAGATCACGCCCTTCATGCAGCTAGGAATTACACGACCCGGCGCTGCCGACACGCTCGACGAGGCCATGCATGATGCGGAGATCGAGCAGATGGTGGACGACACCACCAGGGGTGCCACGAACCATCAAAACCTGATGAAACCCGGATTCCAGGCGGTGAAGTTGGCACCTCGACCGACAAAGAGGAAGCGAACAGATGTCGAAGATGGGGACTCCGGGCCAGTCTCTCGAGACTCAAGCGTTACACCTGAGGTAATGCCTCGGCCGAGGAAGAAACGAACCGATGTCGGCAATGTTGACTCTGGACTGGTCTCGACAGATTCAAGTGCCGCACCTAAGGTCGCGTTTCAACCGAAGAAGACGTTGCAAACAATGCGTGATTCTCGGACTTCGAGCGGCTCACCCGAAGTGCTCGTTACTGACTCGGACGATGCCTATGCGCCAGATATGAATGACCGCCAACTCGCAGCACTCGGCGAGTCAGACGAGTCTGAGGCCTTCGTACCACACGATGCACACCATGAGGACCGAAAGCCCAAGAAGGCGATCAAGAAGACGAAGGCGGTAGAACAGTTGATTTCTGCTACAGAAAGTGAAGAGGACAAGATTCTCGGCATTGATGATGGTAACGAGAAGGTTTACCGTGACCGTCTTTGCAAATGGAATGAGAACCGCTCCGCTGCTCGTAAGCAAGCGAAGCAAAGCAGGGACGAGGCTTTTGACGAAGACGAGAATGTGGACGAGTGCTACAAGCCCCACCCCACGGCACCAGATGGCGAGTTCAATGGCGACTTTCGGATCCCCGGGGATATTTACCCAGCCCTGTTCAACTATCAACAGACTGGTGTCGAATGGCTGTGGGAGCTGTACAATCAGAACGTGGGCGGCATCCTCGGTGACGAGATGGGTCTGGGAAAGACCATACAAACCATCGCATTCATCGCGGGCCTGCACTATTCAGGAAAGTTGACGAAGCCTGTTCTTGTAGTCTGTCCAGTTACCGTGATGACGCAGTGGGTGAAGGAATTCCACACATGGTGGCCAGCTTTACGCGTATCTATCATGCACAAGTCTGGTAGCGGTTTTGCTGACGGCAACCGTGCAGACCGGATTGAGCGCGACAATGAGTTGCGCGAGTTTGGAAATAATGATAACTCGCTCACCAACACCGGGAAAGCAGCGAAGAAGGTGATGGAGAAAGTCAAGCGCGATGGCCATGTCTTAATTACCACATACGCTGGGGTCGAGACCTATCACGAGTTCCTATCGTCCGTCGAATGGAACTCTGTGGTCCTGGATGAAGGCCATAAAATTCGAAACCCGGATGCCGCTATGACAATCAATTGCAAAGAGTTGCGTTCAGCGAACCGCATCATTCTGTCTGGCACACCAATTCAGAACAACTTATCAGAACTATGGTCGCTCTTCGACTTCATCTATCCAATGCGCTTGGGAACACTCATTAGCTTCCGCAACCAGTTTGAAAACCCAATCAAGGCAGGTGGGTACGCAAATGCCACCAATCTTGCTTTCCAGACCGCCATGCAGACCGCCGAGACACTCAAAGATGCCATCAGTCCGTATCTGCTGCAACGCTTCAAAGCCGATGTCGCAGCAGATCTCCCGGACAAGAAAGAGCAGGTGCTCTTTTGCAAGCTCACCCGCCAGCAGCGCGAGGCTTACGAGCGTTTTTTGTCATCCAACGACATGCGGGCTATCGAGGATGGCAGCCGATTGCCACTTTTTGGTATTGACCATCTTCGCAAAGTTTGCAACCACCCGGATCTGGTCGACCACAAGACTCTTGCCGACAAACCTGGCTATGGAGCACCCAATAAATCTGGCAAGATGCAGGTCGTGAAGGAACTGGTTTCGCTCTGGACTAAGAACGGCCACAAGACGCTGATCTTCACGCAAAACCGTATCACCTTGAACATTTTGGAGAAGCAGTTGATTGGCAAGATGCCGGGTATCAACTATCGACGCATGGACGGGGAGACCAATATCAAGAGCCGACAAGCTCTTGTTGACGAATTCAACAACGATCCGAATATCCATGTGTTCTTGCTTACTACAAAAGTTGGAGGTCTCGGTATCAATCTTACAGGCGCCAACCGTGTCATCATTTTCGACCCTGACTGGAACCCTTCGACTGATATCCAAGCTCGTGAGCGCTCGTGGCGACTGGGTCAGAAGAAGCAGGTGGAAATTTATCGTCTCATGTCTGCAGGCACAATAGAGGAGAAGATTTACCACCGCCAGATCTTCAAGCAGTTCCTTACGAACAAAGTGCTCAAAGACCCATCGCAGCGACAGACGTTTCATATGGGCGATCTTCACGACCTGTTCACTCTGGGCAATGAGCAACCCAATGGCTCTACGGAGACTGAGACCATTTTTCGCCATAGCACCGCTCGTCAGCCAGAAGCGCCAGACACAACGTCGGCTTCAGACTTTGCATCTGTGCGCGGCATTGACCATACGGAGGTTTATACCTATGCCGATGACAAAGCAGACAAATCTATACAAGACGCATCCGGTGCCGTGATTGAGGGCCGTAGTGACGGCGCCCTCATGTCTGGCATCTTCGCCAAATCAGGCGTACACTCGGTTGTTGAGCATGATCAAATTGTCAATGGAAGTGGCGCCAACGGCAAGCGCAATATCGGGGTCAATCAAGCCTTTATCCAGCGCGAGGCAAAGCGCGAGGCCGCTAAAGCTGCGGAGCAATTGAAGAAGAATCTCGATGAAGCTCAGCGTGCCCCTCTGGGTGTCGCGACTTGGACAGGCACCAACGGCGACCTGGGACGTCCTCGTTCGCCACCTCCACCCCGCACCCGCGGATTGCGTGGTGGACTCGCCGCAGGGCGAGGCGGACGTGGCGGCGGCGCCCCCTCTTCCTCCAACATTCTCAACAACTTGTCTGCTCGACAAGGGGGCCGTGGAGGTGGCCCAGCACCACCAGCAGGCACCGTTGAATCCAACTCGCCGCGTCCGCCGCCTACGACATTCAGCGGCAAGCGTATGCTCAATCTGATCCGCCAATTCATCATCGCGCAGGGCGGTGCTGTACCTTCCCAGATGCTCATCGACCACTTCAATCGGTACGTCAGCACTTCCCCGACCAAGACGGCAGAGTTCAAGGCGATGCTCGACGTGGTTGCCGTGATGGAGAAGACGAATCGCAATGTCAGTCAAGGCCGGGGAATCTGGAAATTGAGAGAGGAGTGGAAGGACAGGGGGGCGTAGATGGAAGGATGAGAAGAGAGTGAGAAAGGTAGTACGATGAAGATGATGTCCAGTACAATGGCGCACATGCATGTTATGGATTTATGACGCCTCGGTGATGAATCTTAGCGATGGAGTATGGGTAGTATCTGCAGGTGGGTTGTTGTTGAACCTGCGTTGTCAAGGGAAATACGTCTAGGACGTTTCCAGATTCTACAGGTTGCATTTGTTCACGTGGGGGATTTTCCAGCATTTTCCAGCATTTTCCCTTTCAAGATACCACAGCCTACGTTTTCTTTCCAACCAGGGTAGGAGCTCGAATATTTACATTCCAGCGCATTGTTGATGGAACCCAAGAACACACAAACAAATCAAAACATGCACAGCAATCCTGACGTGACCATGATGTGGTCTTTGCGTGAATTGGGTGATATATTAACAGACGCTACGTACATCGTGAGCTACCAGCAGATGCAACGTGAGTTCTACTGCCTCTACCGCACCCCTCCTAATCGAACCTTGACTCGCCTTCAAACCCTATCATGGCCAAGTCGATTCAGACGTATTACAACTCTTGCTGTCCTGGTAGACCTCCTTTTCCATACGATATTAGTAATGCAGAAAGATGAACCCTGTAAATGCGACCAAGGGTTTTCCTTGCCTGTCAACCGTTCCCCCCTTCCCATTACATGCGCCGGAAACACCAGATGCCGGTAAAAGATTGGGTCGAGTTTATCTGAAACCAAATGCGAGAAAATGCGGGAAAGATTGCGCGTTGCATTCGTAGATGCATAGCGCTGGTGGTTCCCACTCGAATATTTTAAAAGGTCGTGGAAGGAGTGAATATATAGACAGATGGTGGAGGAAAAGATGGCGTTATCGTATGTGGATGTGGATGTGATGCCGAGAGGATAGAGATATGGTGGGTTGGAGAGTTGGGAAAGGTTACCACACGCCGAAGCTGGCGCTGAAGTAGAGGAGCGAAGCGATTGTGGTAGCGGATGTGACGACCATGGCTTTGAGAGTAAGGAGTTCCATGACGCTGATGGCACCGTTGCAATTTGCGCACTTGAAGTCTGTGGGGCGTTAGTGAAACTGGCCAATGCTTGGCATGAACGAAGAGGTAAGGAAACTCACCGGCCCATGAAGTGTACGGCTGCGGCTGGTACATGCCAAAGCCGAGGACTTTGTAGGGAGAGAGGTATCCAGGCTTTGGGGTTGCGCTGACACTCGAGTTCGAATCGTAGATCATCAGAAGGTAGTTTTCCGTGAGCAACGGCGGGCTCTTGGGGTGTTCGGTCTGGTAGTTGCTCGTGTTCCAGTAAATGGTTTGGGTTGCTTCTATCGACTGGTTGACGGCAATGGTGTACGTGGCTTGGTTGGCGGTGCATGATGCCATGATGTCGACAGCCGTCGGCGAGACAGAGAGAGACGTGTAGTTCCATGCAAACGTTACGTAATCGCCAATCTTGTAGTATTGTGAACCGGCGTAGACTCCCGGTGTGATCATGTTGATGCCTCCGGCCTGGACATCGCTGTCGAACTCTGTGGGTGTGGGCGAGCTGGACGTCTTGGAGCCGGACGTCTTGGAGCCCGAGGTTTTGTCCGCGGACTTGTTGTCCCCGGATGTTGTTGATGCTGTGCCGGTTTCTTTTGCGGTATCTTTCGCCGATGATTCTTTTGCCGTGTCTTTGGCAGTGTCGGTGGCCTTTGGGGTTTCGGACGCCGTGATGGAACCCGAAGCCGAAGACGAAGATTCTGTGGGGTGTTAGCCGTGCCGTCCCGGGGGTGTTGACAAGTGCCCACTCACTGTCGTCTTGTCGTCCCAGCACCATGTGCTTCACCTCCCCGAGCGGACCAGCATCCTGGAACAGGTCGGGGAATGCCGCTGACACAGATGACAGGGCCACTACGGCGGCGAACAGCTGTGACGGCCTCATGATGTAGAAATGTGAATAAGAACGAGCGAAACAAAACGATTGGCACCGCTGCAGACCTCCCAGCAGATATCAGACGAAGAGCAGGCGATGTCGGGTGCAGCTGCTCGAGGTGGTGCAAAGCCGGCGGCGTCGAGGAATGTCGGGGGTGACAGGGCGTGTCAACAACACAGGGCAGGCCACGGAACACGAGGTGACGGTTGCGCAACGGCACTCCTAGCGACCACAAACGAGTGACTGGCGGAAGGAGAGGGAAGCGAGAGATGGAGGGCAAAGAGTGAGGCAGGTCGAGTTGTGGTGAGGAGAGGGACGGGATGGAAAGATGGGATGGTGATGTCGAAGGGTGGAGAAAGACGCTGAAAGGCGACAGGGGGCGGGGCCAGTTGGGCCCAGCGACGGCGCCACTTTCGCCACCCATCACCTATTTTTGGCCGGCCGGCGCCCATCATCGAGGTCACGACTTCTTCCAATACTCCGGACTATTGCAATATCTAATGTCAATCCAATGTTTCGCCTGCGGGAAATCCCTTCCCCCCCTGTGGTTCACGACTTGTGTCGTTGCTTGCTTGCTTGTTGGTTTGCTTGTTTGTTTGCTGCTTCGTCGGTCGCTCTTTCCCGCCCTATTTCGTGCGTGCGTGCTGAGGAGGCAGGTGCGCTGCATGTGCTATTGGCCTCGGTGCGCTTAGCCACCCTTTCCGCCATCACTCGCACCGCTTCTCAGCCTTCTGTCACCCCTCGCTGTCACATTGACGAGACAACGCCTTTCACCGTGTGATGGATTGTTCGTCACCCTATCATCACCCTTGAACAAGCCTGTCATCATCGTTGCAGGCGTACCCCATCCCCATGGTGACGGGAACGTAGGCGCTGGTGAGCCCAAAGCTCGTGGGACGGCTTCGCTTGTATCCCGCTGTGTATCGTCATCATCACCATCATCACCGTTTCCACGTGGAACCGTCACACGGGACGGCATCTCTCGGATTCTGCCATACCGTTCCTCGCACTAAGCCTTGCCATCACGGTTCCTCCACAAAGCCCTTCACAAACCTCCCCACTCCCTCCGCATCAGTAAAATGCGGACAATGACCCGTCTCCAACTCTACGACTCTCACCCGCACACCCTCCCCCTTGATCTTCTCCACCATATCTCTCTGATAATCAATCGGGAGACACTGTGCCAGCGTCGTCATGACATATCCGACCTTGACACCTTCTTCCCTCCACGCCGCCTTCTCACACGTCAACCCCTCATACATACAGTAGCCGTTCCACAGCCCCAAACTTTCCCAGTACTCATTGACTTCTTCGGGAGTGTTGTTGGGCGTGGGTTCGCCGACCATGTAGGGGATAGTGCGTGGGAAACCGGTCAGGGCGGTGGCTGCAGATGGGGGGGAGGCGTAGTCGAAGGTGAAGGCCAGTGGCATGTATTGTTCGTGGTCGAAGTCGCGGACCTTGTCCAACATTGATTTCCCTTCAAAGGTTGCAAAGGCCGCCATGTAAATCAGATGCGTCACTCCCCCTTCCTTTCCAGACGCTTTCCGCGCCGAGAGGCTGAGGCCGTATAGCGCGTTGGTACCTACTTGGCCACCATACGAGTGCATAAGTGCAACGATGGATTTCCCGGAGTCGATGAGGGGAGTGATGGAGGAGAGGAGGGCTGCTGTGTCGGTAGCTAGATTTGCAACTTTGGGGTTGGTAGGGTCCTTGATGGAGGGGTGGATGGGGATGTGCACTTCATAGCCCGAGGATTCGAGGAGGGTGCGGAGTTTGGTGTAGTGTTGGGGCGTGTGCCAGCCGCCGTGGACGATGACGATGGTCGGTTTGACGGAAGACATGGGTGGGATGGAAGATTTGGATGTGAAGTAGATTGTGGTGCGAGAATAGGGTACGCTGAGAAGGAGTCGAATAACTGATTCAAGAAAGAGAGAGACAGAGAGGCTGAGTTGCTTATGACGACAAAAGATAGCTGAGCTTTGGCGTGCTAGTTGATGGACAAACCGACACTTGGGTTAAGCGAGCACCTAGACGAATTCACTGAGCTCTAGCTCATACAGCAATACTGTCGCCATGTACCACAGTAGGATTGCAAAAGAAAAAAACAAGATCGGGATAAAGGTATCGGATTTCCTTCCATTGCTGCTTATTACCACTCTTTGGATTGTTGGTGTGATGGTAAACTCATAACTTGGCCCTCCCCCTCGCCATTTCTTCCGCCAGTACCAACCCCACCGGCCCACCCCGACTTCCATCTCCTGCCCATTGCTCTTCAGGTAACCTTTCTGCGGGCCACCCCCACCTCTCCTTGAAGTCCTCCGGTGTCCGACCCATCACGCACTCTAAAATGCAGTCTCCAATCAGTGGTAAGAACTTGTATCCGTGCCCGGACCCGCCAGTCGCGACAAATAGGCCTTTATACTTTGGATGGTAGGAGATGAGAAAGTCGCAGTCCCGCGTGTCAGTGTACCAGCAAATCTTTGTCTTGGTAAACGGTCGGGATGGTATAGCAATGGAGGGATGTACAGCAGTCAAAAAGTCGCGGCAATCGCGGTGTCCTTCGTAAGGTACTGAAAGATTCGGATCGTCGACATGTGTATACGGTAGCGAGATGGTGATGGTGTCGCTCGGATCGGTAGATTCGGGGTGTGGAATCGTCGTTGGGTTGATATAACCGTGTCCATGGCGTGCAACCTTGAGCAGACCTTGTGCGGGACTTATCATGAAGCAGCCACTAGACAAGTTGAGGACCGTAGGTTGTTTGGTGAGATGTGCCTCTTCTTCGGCGGAGATTGGCATGTAGCACACAGCTTGACCCGTTGCCCTGCAGATTCCACGCAAATCGATCAAGGCAGCCGTCCAGGCGCCTGCAGCCAGTACAGTGAGGTCGGCTCGGAGCTCCGAGGAGTCGTCCAAGATGGCACCAGATACGGCGTTTGTCTGGTGGTTGATCGAAAGCTTCTTTACCTTCCCGACGATGAACTTGACCCTATTCAATTTTTCCACCTTTTCACGCAGCCATCGCATTCCTCCTTCTGCATCTGCCCAGCCAGAACTCCAATTGACGTAGCCAACGTTACCAGCACCCCTCGGATCTGTGCCCTCGAGCCCGCACACCCTTCTAATGTCCCCAGCGCTCTTGCACACTTCGATCCTATCTGTGCCTATGTCCAAGACATTCGCGAGTGATTCGGCGACATATTTTTGCTCGGGACCAGAGGCAGTTACGCAGAGTCCGGTTTCATGATAGTGTTCAGGGGCAAAGTCAGTCCGCCATCGCTTCTGCGCAATTCCAGCAAGACGTGCATATGGGGCGGCAGCGTAGTCAGGTCGGATGATTCGGGATGAATCGATACTGGATCCGTCCGGTGTAGGGAACGGTTGTCGGTCTATCAAGGTAATGGAAGTGTCTTTGAATTCGGGATTATTGCATATAGCCCACACGGTCGACAATCCAAAGACGCCGCTGCCGATGATGAGAATAGAGGAAGGTATCGATGTCATGCTGAAGGCGGAAGAAACGAAGAAACGACGAAGAATCAGCAACAACAATAGAGACAGACGAAAAAGAAAGAAGAAAGAAAGACAACCCAACCTTGGCTCACCTGTGAAAATGAGGTGGAGAACGAGAGCTCCGATGTCGAAGCCGAGGGCGCGTTAGTGCGGCTGTTTACGGGCATCGGATACGAAACGCGAAGCAGGGGCCAGCTTGAGCACGGACTGCCCGAAAAGATTCAGAGACGACGGCTACTCACTGCGATTGTACGTCTGTGTCTCTCGTTGGCAACTATCTACGACGCCAATTACATCAACATGGCGAAGCTGCCCAAAGTGCCCCAGAGTGTGGTGCCGAAGCCGCCACGGGTTCCTCCACCGCCGCGCTCGAAGCCGCTCAAATACCGATCGGTAACATCACAACCGCAAGCAGGGAGAGATAGGGATGGGCCGTTGGGCGAAGTGCAGAAAGTATGGGACGAGAGACCGAAGTTGTCTGACTTCCGAAGACTGTCGCCTGAAGAGATGCAGTTGCCGACGCATGCAGCGAGGGTGAAGAGATGGAGACAATGGCCTCTCATGGTCTGCGGACTGGCTGCTTTTGGCATGGGACTGTACGGGGTGCAGCTGTACGTGTCGCTCACGCAGGAGCCGGAGGAAGGGGAAGTGCCAGATGATCTGACCGATCGCTTCGACAAGGAAGCAGAGGGGTACGATGAGAAGGTCGACCTAGCGGAGTCGATGCTTCGATTGAGCGCGCGACGGAAAGATATCACGAAGAAAGTCAGGGGGCACGTTTTGGAAGTGGCGGTGGGAACAGGAAGGAACATTTCATATTACCCGACCAAGCAATGCGCGACTGTCACCCTGCTCGACGTCAGCGCACCCATGATCGCCGTCGCAAAGCGCAAATGGAAAGACACCCATCCCGAATACTTTAGCCGCGTATTCTTCAAGCAGCAATCTGCCATCGACCCCATGACACCACCGTACGGCGCCCAAGAAGGCTATGACACAGTCCTTCAGACCATGGGCCTCTGCTCGACCCCGGAGCCCGTCAAACTTCTCCACAGCCTCGAAGCCGCAACGAAGGAAGACGGCGGCCAGATACTGCTCCTTGAGCACGGAAAGTCGCATTATGAATGGCTGAATAGCTTCCTGGACAAGACGGCGCCCAACCACGCACTCACACACGGATGCTGGTGGAATAAGGATATCGGCAAGATTGTGGAGGAGAGCGGGCTCGAGGTGGTGGATATCAAGAGATACAACTTTGGAACTACTTGGTGGGTGGAGTTGAAGCCGCGGAAGGGGATGCGGAAGCAACTGATGGACAAGGTCGAGGAGGTGGCGGTGGGGAAGGAGGAGGTGACAGCACAGCAGCGCTCGTGGTGGAGCCTTTGGAGGTGAGGTGTCACCTGTGTATAGATAGTAGCGGATGCAGCTGCAGCTGCAGCCGTCCTCATGTCGTATAACAGCATCCTAGATGCTAGTGCTATCGCAACGGAAAGCGCGCAGTATAATCGCCACTCACGACTCCATCGCCATGTCACTAGTCGAGGGGTTGAGCTTGGTTTCGGGACAAAACTCTCCACTTGGCTACAGCAACTCATGCGAGAACTTACATGGCCTAATTGCTAGATTACGCTTGAGCGCAAGCGTGCCGGAAAGGCACAATGCACCGGACGCTTAGTTTGCATCTCTAGTCTATCCACCGAAACGCCAAAGCTGCAGCTTCGTCAAAGGAAGCCGCCATGCGATGGTAGATAACGGCATTGGACATGATCGCTTGCGGGTGCTGTCGACATGGCTGCCATGCGAGTCGGCACATGTGTAGGGTTTGAGTCGTTGGTAAATGAGAAGTCGACTATCAACATCGAAGTTTCCACTTGGCAATCAACCGATACCTTTCCTTTCTTTCGTATCCTCCGCAACACACTCATCTGGGTTTGGAGCATCAGATAATATGCTTTGATCGTATGCCGCCCCCTGTCCCCTTGATTACTCGAACCATATCGGGCGGTTTTAGTGAAGGTAACCGAGCAGATGTCATCAACGTCAGCCCACCATCGCACTCTCGTATCGATATCGCACAAGCCAGACATGGCCCTCATTGGCGCTTCTTCACCAGCGCCATCTATGAATCGCACGATCAAAGCTATCGGGGTTAAACAGCGCGCATCCGTAAGTTTGCTAACGTCGCGCGACTTTCTCCCCCCACAAAAAGCGACAATGCAAGCAGACGCCTCGTGTAACGCGGGCCATCCGATTGGGAAAGGAGCGACAGGTGTATCCCTGCAAATCGGTTGCGATGGTGGTACGTCGCGTGCGTTGTCCAGTCCAAGAGAGCGCAGGCTCGTGAAACATGCAGAGACCGCTTTTCCAGAAAAGAGACGAGCAGATGGACGTTTCGGATTGTTGACAACAATGCAGAGCAGCGGCCTGGGATGCTGGAGTAGATGTAGCCGCGAGATGAAGACTGTCTGCACCATCCACATGGCACGTCTCTGGTTGGCGGGGATGGATTCGCCGACCTCACACGTTTTCGCTGGGAAAAGGGAAAAGGCCGCGATCAGGAAATTTCTTTGGAAAAAAAAAGTTGGTTCACCGCCCGTCAAAGATCCGGCACGGCACCGGGCGTTGAGGCTAAATGGACTAGGGCGAATGCGCGGACCGGGGGTGCCTGCATGCTGGAACTGCAACACCACCAGATCACGACCACTCATGCTTTGGACGAGGCCGCGAGGCGGTCAGCGAGCCCAAGATCATCGTCGGTTGGAGTTAATCTGCGTGTTGGCAATGACGAAAGGCTAGCCGGAGATGATGGGGGATGCGCTCATGCTTGAAGCGACTCCCAAGCTGGGGGATGGCGGAGCAATGGCCGTCCTGTGTGCGCCCGGTACGCTCCAGCTGGGCCGGGGCCAGCCCTCAAAGGAAGTCATGATGAAGGAGGCGACGCGGGGACATGTGCGTATGGGCAGGTGGAAGCCTGGGAAGGTGCTTTTTACTGTTCAGTTGCTCTTTGGAACAATTGGTGTAATTTGGTGCAACTCACTTCCGTCAGCGTCAGCGGGCGTGATAGGCCCGTGTGCAGAACTCTGGCCCCTGGCAACGTGCAAAGACTAAAAGTAGCATGTTGTCATATCTTGGGAGCATCCGAACGAGACATCCCTGAAATACATTCACCCTACCGCGCACGGCTGCCTACCTAGATCACTCCTGGTTGCTGTGTTTGGAACCGTGCTCCACTCCACTTCATCCCCCATCCCTCTCCCTCGTCCACCTCCCCTTACCAAACCCCCCCAGGGACCACCGGATTCTGGGCTCTGCACTCTGTACACTACCACCGCTACTCGTGCTGTGTGGCTACCGAGTCCCATCTCCATCCCCGCCACTCTCGCCACTCCCACCACTCCCACCACTCCTATTACCGTCACTGTTCGACACGTGACGTCGACGTCGACATCGGCCTTGTACACACTCAGGGGAGGCGAGAGCAGCTTTTTGCAATATAAAGTCGTTGCTGCAGACGCGTTGTCAGGCAGAAGTGTCGCGCACTACCTTGCATGAGCGGTAACGCTTCAGGTTAAGCTGTGTGCTCCATTCCGGGGGGCCAATCGACCCTGGCATTTCTTCGAACAGCAACAGCAGCCATCTTGCCTTCTCTCCCAGCCTGCAACGCTCCCCTTCGCTCAGGAACGTCCTCGAGCAGACCCGCATCCCACCTGCGCATCCCGCGACGCTGCGATGCCATACAATACACGCAGGAAGTCGTTGTCGCTGCCGTCGCTGGGCATAGCTCTCCCTGGAGGCCCGCGATCCGCGCGCTCACCGCCTGCAACCATGGACGGCCAGCATAATCCGAAGAGGCAGAAACTCTCACATTCCACCTCGACATCGCCGTCCTCACCACCACGGCCCGCTGCGCTGCGCTTCGACGAGCGGCCGAAAAGCCAGCATGGCCGTGTGGCGGACACCCCGCCACCGTCGCCCGGCGGCGAGTCCGGCCAGGCAATGATCGATACCGAGGGCATCGACGACATCATCGTAGTCGGAGTTATTGAGCAGCTGCAGAAGACGGGCAACCGGCCCCACCTGCTGAAAGAGCTTGCCACGGTCCTGTCCCCGACTACCCCGATTGTTGAAAGGTGCGTACTGCGCTGCCGCTCCGGTGGCCGTGTCCGATTGCTAACCCGCCACAGCTCCGCGAATCCGGCGGCAATCATTTCGTCACGCCTGGCAACCTACCTGAAGCGCAACTGGACCGCACTCTCGCGCTGCCCGCTGGACAAGAAGCTTGTAGGGACACATCCCAAGCGCGTATATTATTTCTTGTCGACATGCCCGCACCAGCCGATCCCCGATGAGATGGGCAACGTGCCTTCGGCGGCGCGCATCATCTCGCCGTCCCTGTCCTCGGCTGCGTCCGAAGGCGAAGATGCAGATTCGCGGTCACGAGACGTGAGATCACCATCGCCGGAGCTCGACCTGTCAGACTACGACGACGGCAGCGCCCCGTTTTCGAATCCACCCCACCCGCCACCGCCCCACAACATCGCCCACAATCGGCGCGCCCAGTCGCCGCCCTTGGAGAAGGACGAGCGCGAGTTCACGCAGACGGCATCCGTCCTGCAGCAGCGGAGAAAGAGCCAAGCGGCCGAGCGCGAGCGGTCCGCCAGCATGTCTCTCGACGATGCCGCCAAATCCGACGTGACCATGGATGATATCCCCGAAATCGAAGAGACGGAAGAGAGTGCGGCGCGCAAGAACTCGGAAATCGCGGTGGCGCTGTTTGGCCAGCTGGAGCACGCCAAGTTCGAGCCCAACTTTGGCACAAGCAGCCCTCTGCTGAAACCAGCACTCAGCATCGAGATGCCCCCGCCCATGTTCAAGCCGGGCGAGACGAAGATTGAATCGATCGATGTCGACTTCAACTGGGAAATGCGGAGCCCCGAAAACATTGAGCTGGAAGAGCTCGACGATCTGTTTGGCGGATACTGAGAGAGAGAGAGAGAGAGAAAACCGGCATGTGTGCAGCACACACGATACTGATTTGATTTGATTTGACGAATCTCCTTGGGCGCGCGACTTGTTCTTCACTACTGCTTCTTCTAGTATATCCCTCTCGTCCCCTTCCGGCGTCTATCTTAGATGGGTCTCTGCTCGCTGCTTGCGCTGCGCAAAGGGGTCACGGTTCATGGTTCACTTTTCTCTCCTACTTCTTGGGCGGATGTCGGGATATCAGTCGGAGTTTTCAGCGATTTCATGGTGTCTGGGTGATGGGTTGGGAATACTTGTACGATTACTTGTCTGTTCTGGAATGACCTATCGCTGAGGCACTGGCTGTTGGTCGGCTGATATGGGCATTCGGTTTGGGAGGAATTGGAACGGGCGCAGCAGGGCGCTTCTTGCATTGAGATGTCGACAACGACCTCCTTTGTCACTGCATCACATCAGATAAAAGTCTTCAGATTGGGAAAAACAGTTGATATCTTCTACATTGGCTCTTTCCCCCGACGAGCTTCCATGAACGTTCTCGACTAGGCACAATTCCGGGGCGGTGAGCTCTGAGTTGTCCCTTCTGCATGCATGTGCACGTAACTGTTACCAGGTTCCTTCTCGACATGTCCATTTTGCGAAGTGCTAACACATGCGCCCCGCACCGCTGCTTCTCGCCCACATCATATCCGACTAAAGCGGTGTTTGGGCCATTGTCCACCGGAGCTGCTGAGCGCCCAACCTGCAAATGCTAGCCCGCATGGCGCTCTAACCAGGGACGATCCTGGATGAATTCGTCAAGGTGTTCCCCTTGGCGATTTCGATCCCTTTCTTTTTGGTCGCTGAGCGGCCTTGGAAATTCAGATCTCGACCCTTTTGTTTATTATTGATTTCCACCTGCGCTGGTCACCATCCACCCGTGATTGCCTGCATCTTGACTGGGCAACACCTGATTGATCTGGTTGTGCAGTCCAGCCACCCATCGTTGTCCCAGCCACCCGCCCGCCTGCTACAGGGCTGACGAGCTCGGCTTCGAAGGGGCTTCGAAGGGGCTTCTCGCATCTGCACCTGCAAACACGCCCCGTCGATTGCATGTGCAATTGCGTGCAGCGTGCGCAGAAACTTTCTTGACGGAAAAGAGTGATAGGGTGACTGGAGGTGTGATCCGCGACATCTGCAGGGCGAAGCTGAGTGGGTCGGAGAGGGCTCGCCATCGCAATTGGTGCAAGAGCTGGACTACCACCCGAGAAGAACACAGGAGCCAGACACACGGCGAAAGAGAAGCGGACGAACGCAGAGAGGGTCGAAGCGTCATACTCGGAGTGTCAACCAGCGGGAACGAAACAAGGCTCCCGCCGTGCATGTTGGGTGGTCCTTCCCACCACACGTGGTCGGTTTACCAGTCGCCGTCTCCCAGCCAAACGTCTACACCGCTTGTATCAGCAGCCAGCACAACCCCGACATTCGCCCGCCTCAACTCACTCCGGTCGACTGCTCCATCTTTCTCAACCGTGCTCGCGTCCGCGCGTGAACCTCCACGGTGGATTCCTCGTCTTCAAGCGACGACTCGGGGTATTTTCCCTCACCCAAATCCGAGCAGCGTCGGAAAAGGGGGTCGAAGGCTGGTGGTCCAATGTCTCTTGCGCCTTCGAGAGCGCGGAGTCGAAGCAGGGCGCCGAGCAATGCGCGAGTCTCGGCGCCCATTGTCGTGTCGACAACGCCGAAACCGCCGATTGAAATTGTGCTTCCGTCTTCTGGGCTGCGGCCCAAGAGTCGGGGACCGCTGGTCGTGGATGCGCCTGGGTTGAGCGGTGGGAGGGGTATGTTCAAGAGGTTGATTGTCGCATGTGATGGAACCTGGCTGAACTCTGATAATGGGATGTTGAATGGGAAACTGAGTGTTCCGAGTAACGTGACGAGGATATCAAGAGCCATCAAGGCCGTCAGTCAGGATGGTATTCCTCAGATCGTCAACTATCACTTTGGTGTCGGCACTCAGGGCGGGAAGCTGAATCGCATAATCAGCGGTACGACAGGTGAAGGACTCGGCGAAAATGTGAGAGAAGCATATTCTTTCCTTGCGAACAACTACCACGTTGGCGACGAAATCTTCCTCCTCGGCTTTTCCCGCGGCGCCTTCACCGCACGCAGCATCGCAGGACTCATCGGTGAAATCGGCCTTCTTACCAAGAAAGGCCTAAACTCGCTACCAGAGGTTTTCGAGGATGTCAAGGAGAGGAGGAATCCGAGATATGTGCCCAAGAATCCGAATGTACCGTTCCCGAACAAACCAAGCGCGAGCAGTCCGCGCTATGCGGATGAGTTGGAGCGGAGAGGTCTTACCAGGCTGGACATTCGGATCAAGGCAATTGGGGTGTGGGATACAGTGGGGAGTTTGGGAACACCGAGAGTGGGGTGGTTGACGAAAGTTGGACTGCAGTCGAACGAGAGTAAAGAGATGTCTTTCTACGATACGAAACTGTCTTCTTGCATAGAGAACGCATTTCAGGCGCTCGCGCTGGATGAACGGAGGTCAGCGTTTTCACCCGCATTATGGGAAAAGCCAGAGGGAAACCGGACAACATTACGGCAAGTGTGGTTCCCGGGTGTCCATTCGAACGTCGGTGGCGGGTACGACGATCAGCAGTTGGCAAATATCACGTTGGCGTGGATGATGAGTCAGCTGGCACCATTCCTAGATATGAGGGAGGAGTACCTTTTTGAGCAAGATGATGAGAATGCGAGGTACTATGAGGATATGGACGAGGGGGTACGACCATGGAGTTTCGGAGAGATATACAACTCAGTGTCCGGCTTGTTCGCCCTGGGCGGCAGTTCGGTGAGTACATCTTCCTCCCTCAACATACCCCAACAACAAAATACTTACGTTCCCCAGACACGCACTCCAGGCCATTACTGTGCCTCGGATCCCCAGACCGGACGCCCAACATCTCGTCCCCTTCACTTGACGAATGAATACATCCACGCCTCAGCCCGAACACGCAACCGTCTCTCCGGCCCCGGCGTCTCCGACAGGGGCATCTACGAATGTCGCGCTCTGACCGACAATTATAAGCTCGTGGTCGACTACGGCACCAACACCTCACGCACATCCGAACCAGACATCCACTGGAAAATAAAGGTCCGCGACCAGCACAGCGTGAAAATCCTACCGGAAGCACCGCTCTGGGGCATTGAGAAAGAACTCGCGCGTCGCGATCCTGATACCTTCGATTACATCAAGCGACCACCTGCAACGGGTAGTTCCCGAGACAAGAGGAAAAAGCCAGGACGATCAGGAAGTCCAGCAATAGGTAGCCCGAAAAGTCCAAAGGCGACTGGAAGATTCGACACTCGGAAGAGTTTTGCGGATGATGACAGGAGGGGAACAAAGAGTAGTGCGGTGGGTGGGAGGAGTCGGAGTCGGCCGAGGAGCTTCGATGAGAGGAGCAGTGTTGTTAGGGATAGCATGCCACATCGTAGGCAGAAGGATAAAGCGTGGTGGGAGGGTATGAGTAGTGCAATGGGCGGTGGGGCGGAGTCGGGTGTTGGTGGACGGGAGGGTGGGGGGAGGAAGAGTCCTAGACGGAGCAGTATGAAGGTTTGATAGGTGGGGATTTGGAAGAGAGAAAAGAAAGTGAGATTGGGCTTCGGCTTCTTTGAGACTTTGGTTGGCATGGCTTGGATACGGACAGGGAAAACTTTTTGTAGTATTACACCCTTGGATTAGGATATATTGTTTGGGGTTTCTCCTTTTCGGACAGAGTAGAGCAGAATAGCAGAGCTGATACCCTTGTTTAGATAGTATAGCGTATACGGTTAAAAAGAACTTTCGTTTGTGTGAACGATCCCTTGTGATGATATTTATCGTCACCATCTCCCCCCTTGTTTGGTAGCTGAGGTCATATCACCATAGAAAGAGGGGGGATTTGGGAACTTCGTGGACTCTTGTCTGGGGTTGTCAACGATTAGGCAAGCGTTGTTTGAAGGGTCCAACGTCACCTCATCCGGTCGGTGTTCTGCGCTCACCCAATTCATTTCGTCTCGTCTTAATCTACGTTACGCAGCCGCTTCTACTTTTGCTATGCCTTGAGGAAGTCAAACTACCCATCACGATGACGCTCATGGCTTGATGCTGTGTAAAGCGTGCTGCGACACGCTGACGCCTCCAGATTTGTAGCATGTGTGTATTACGGAACGGGTAGCTCGGGGCTTTACTCACGTGGAGATCGCATACACAAACGAAGGCGGTAACATACCACCCGCAACCGTTTGCTTCCATCGCACTATCATGTTTGACGTATATATAAGACCTTTGTGAATCAATTAATCCTCAAAGCACGCTTTCTGTCCTCGATCTCTCTCGCACACACCAACATCAAGTCCTCAACCAAAGACAATCTACCCAATCCGGTATAACAATCTCTCCCGCTGTGAATACGGTACGCGCCTTACTCTGTCCTTGTTCTTTGGCCATGCTGTGTATTGCCGATTGCCGCGCTCGCGGCGTTCGAGCGACCGACTTTCGAGAGTAGTAGGTGCTGTATGCGGAGGGCACGCTAGGGAGATGGCGAAGAAGGCTACGAGGACGAAAAAAAGCTCCATACTGTTACGCAAACGCAGAGTCATCCAGGAAGCTGGCTAAAGGCATTGATCACGGTTGGACCGCATGGCTCAACAAGATCGGGTCTCCAGGCCCCAGCAACGGTCACTCACTCTTCTTTACTGCGCCTCAAGTTGGGACGTGGGGCTACGATGAGAAGAAACGGTGGAATACGAACTTTGCCAACGATACACTGGTCGTCCGGGTGTATGGTGACGACGCAGTCGGCGGAGAGGCAAGTGTCGGATATACCTCTGATGAGCATGACAACTCCGCTGGTCGTCACTACATGACCATGGGTGGTGAATCATCCGATTGGGACTTTGGTGAGTTGTCGCCGCTTGCACACTGGTGAAATTTGCTAATCAATTCAGCGCACGAGATGGGTCATGTGTTTGGTCTGCTACATGAGCATCAACGGTCTGACCGTGAGTGTTTCCATCCTATTCGGCGTACATTTCTAACCTTTAACAGGAGACAATTACGTGACTTTTGCTTGCGACAACATCTACGGCTTCGACGAAGTTTGGAAGAAGGCCGGAAAGGGCAAGATCTCCAAGGCCGACTTATGCAGCAAAGCCATCGTAGGACGAACTTTCGGATTCCAGGCAGATCAATTCTCGAAAGGCGAGCCTTTGAGCTTGGTGTATAATGGTGCTCACGGCGTAACTTATGACTATGACTCCATCATGCACTATACATCAGACATCTTCAGTGACCCGGCAAAGACAGATGCTCACCCCAATGATGCCTACTACTACCCGCTTTCAAGGATCGATAAAACCGGGGGTGTCAATCGACGCATCATTCCAGCGCCCAAGTCCCATCCAGACTTGAGCGCGTCGGATGGGGACAAGGATGCGATCAAGGCGCTATACCGGTGAGTGGCACTCAAACTTTCTGCATTTTGGAATCTGTTAACGTATTATAGATTGAAATCAGCTGGCAAAACCAAGCGTCTATGGCTTTGTCGCTGTTTACGTGGTTGGACATGACATGGTTCGAGGGACGGGTTTGTGCTTGCCTCCCGTGAAGTTCAGTATAAAAGGGACGGCGTTTCATACAATCAATCATCTCTGATAATCTCGATGCTGCTAAATAAACTTCCTGCATTGATCTAATTTGTGGTGACTATGTTGGGTTTTTTGCTATGCTTACTTCCGTTTGCACAAATGACGCACATGGACACACATATAAGGAAAATCCAACGACCCCAATAGCACGAGCACGCCGCGGAAAATCGAACTTGCGATCCGGCCAATATGTATCAACGCAGCAACGCGAACCTACGCCCCCACTCGCCTTCCGCATACCTCAATGCAACGCAGTCAACTCATCCGCAACCGCAACCCGAGCACAACAACAACAACTGCTCTAACAGCGCAGCACACTCTGTTCACACACTACACAATGGCTGAACAAGTCGATCGCACCCCGTCCACAATGCCTACGCCGACCGACGCAAGCGCAGCCCAGACTGAGGCTACATTAACCAGAAAGCTCGCAGCCGTTGGCAAAGTCGCGCTCCTGCCATACTACATGGAGCTTCTGAACAATGTTCCACACACCCCGGAACTGAAGAAGGCAGTTGAGTTCATCCGAGGCATAGGTGGTTCGCCTGTAGAACCTGATGACGTGAGGTTTGCGGTCAAGAAGGCGGCCAATGTACTTCAACCGCTCACTGGGGCTTCATACTCGTTGACTAGAGATCCGACAATTGCAACACAACAGACAGTGACCTTCTGGGTAAGTCGAGTGAATTTCGCACAAGACACTGCTATCGGAACTGACTGTCTATAGCACCATAGCAAAAGGCGACAGGGAGAAAGTCCCCATGTTCCCTCTCGTATCGCCGAAGTCTGTATATACGGCGTCAATTCTTCGCAAGTCACCGATAGCAATGCACCTCAGCTTAGTCTGATCAGCAAGCATGGCAGGAGAGAGTTTCGACTCGCCTCTCCCCGTGACCTATTGGACCTCTTCATATCGATCCTTGACTGCGAGGTGGCTTTCGTCCTGCTACAGACGGCGAAACGTGGTGCCCTCACTCGTAATACACCGCGTGCCACCACTATACGCAACTTTCGAGAAGCCCAGGCGAACAACAACGGCTACCTGGAGGAAGCACTATATGCTCACAAAACGGGCGACTTCTACGCCGCCGTCCTCTACCTTGCGCGTGCGTTGGGAACAAACCCATACCGCGGTGAACACGCCAACGAGATCTGCCTTAGGATCGACCACGCTGCTGACTGGAACCTCCGCATTGCGGCCAACAACTTTACTGAGCCGATCAAAATTTTCATCAAGGAGCAGGCCTATCAAGTTGTCTGTTACAAGAACAACAGCGGGCGCCAGATCCTCGCCGACATCTTTGACTACATCCTCAACGCCTACTACGATGAAGTACATCTCGGTGGCAACAAGTGGGCAGAGTACTACAAGCAAAATGAGGCTCAATTTCGGCGGGCCCCTGAGATGCCCAGTCCTGCCGAAGTTCAGGATGCTCGGTGGCGAAAGTACTCGTCGAAGAGGAAGCGCAAAGAGCCAGACCTAAAGGTCTTTGCCATGGAGGCAGCAGCGCAGAAGATTCAAGACAGGCCGATAAAGAGAGCCAAAATGTCTCCATCTTCCAAGGCTAAGGCGCCCGATCATCACAAACGTCAATTGCAAAGCAGTCCCCTGCGCAACGAAGTCATCTTCCATGATGCAGCATCGGCACCGGACTGCAACCCGAAGTCTGACGTCAAATGCTCTCTGACGGATTTTTGGTCGCTGGTAGTTGATAAAGCGGCAGCTTTCTTCAAAGCAGGTGCAACTGCATGCAAGCAGCAGCTCATCGGCCAGCTGATGCCAGACGCTACAGCCCCGATGAAGCCTCTGGAGGTAGAATACTACCATCCTTCACCTCCCACTCCACCCTTCCTATCACCCCGAAGAAGGATGTCATGGAGGACTTGAAGACCATCTTGAAGACCCCGACTTCCGTCTCGCCGTAACCGTACCCGTAACTAGGCGACGGCCGGCACGTTCATGATCTGCCATGGAACTATTGGCAGTGAAGATTGGCAGCGAAGACTGGCAGCAAGGTAGATTGCATTGGTTTCTAGGCCTAGCTAGGCCCATGAATCGACAGCCCTGCAGGGCCTCGAATCAGACCAAGAAAAAGACGAAGACTTTACAAATTGTAGAGCACAACAAGCCTTGCACACCACAAGAGATTGGTTCCGTACTGCGCAAGATCAGGGAGAGTCGCGAAGGCGCGAATACCAAAGGCTTGTCAGGAGAAGATCGTCCTGGGAAGGGTGTTGAAGAAGAAAGGGAGCCAGCAGGTACGCAAGCTTGACGTCAACAAGACGCTACTAGGCTCGAAGGAGGCGCGTGACGCCGAAGCCGCCAAGCTGGCAGCCGACACAGAAGAGGAGAAGAAGCTGGCGGAGAAGCTCCTGGCGGCTTCCCAGGCCTCAGGGTCAGCCGATGCGCCCTCCGCTGCCGAAGTGGAAGAGACGGAGAGGCTAAAGGTCGCAAAGGAGCTCAGCATCAAGATCGCAAAGGCGCAGAAGGAGGTCAACGCCCACTACCAGACGGTGTTTCACGCCACTGGTACCAACATGAAGGACGTGGAGCAGGACTTCCAGGACCAGTATGGAAAATCCAGCAGCTTCATTGATATGATGGTCCAACGTCAGGCTGCGGTCGCTTCCGAGACGGTTATTCCAGCCGCGCGACTACCGCGCTAGTCAAACGCTCAACTTGACCGCCTGAGCCGTCCCTTTCCGGTTAGCGTCGTATCGCTCATCTGTAAGCCAAAATAACCCTCGGCTCAAGTTCGGCTCAGTCTTCATCACCTTCGCACCGCCACTGCTCACCTTGCTCACCTTGCTCACCCCCAGCTCACCTCCTGGTGCAGGCCTCATCTTTCGCAGTCCGCCGCCCATGTCTCCTTCATGCAGTCGGACCAATCGTCATAGGCCGACCTGTCCATCGTCTCGCGTCTTTCCTGTCAACTCTAGCCGAACCGCCTGTTCAGAGGAGCGCTGTGTTAGGGGCTGCGGCATGGCTCGGAATTGGGACCGTTGTGTGGTGGACAGGCCCCAATTCTGGGACTTATCTCGACGGAAGGTCTCGACAGAAGGAGGCGTCTATCCTGCTGCCCTTTCTTCAGCCAGTTCTCGTACTCTGCCCGCCCATCTCCCTCTACTTGTTTACTTTCCCTCTTCTCTCTTGCGGCCGCCTAGTATCTACTTTTCCTCTTTACCTTAGGGATCGATTCTTAACGTTTCGCTTTTCATCCTCTCCTCCGCAAGCCAAGCGATAAGGATGCCGAGACAGCGGCGGGACTTCATAACCCGAGCGCACAGGAATGGCGGTGGCAATATACCTGCTTCTGTCAACGGAAACCGGATTCTCAAAAGCCTTGAGCCTATGACGGGGCAAAGATATGAAGATAAGCTGGATGACTGGGACCTGTGAGTGTTGACAGCTGCGAACTACGTTCTCATGTTAAGTATCGCGATAGTTTTGTTTGAAGAATGAGGCCAGGAGCTTCTGCATATGACCTTGAGTCCTTGAAACATTTCGTTCTTCTTCAAGGGGAGAGTATTGTTGGCACTGATGACCTGCCCGCGTGCGTGGAGACCCTACGACAATATTGGAATTTGTTCACGGGCGCATGGAGACGGAAGCATGCCGCGATACCAAGCGATATACTTGAGTCGGTCAAGAATGTGAGTTCGCGCTTTCCTTCTCTCAGAGGTCTACCGGGCTAGGGGCGCTAATGCCGTACAACGCAGTATATTTACCAAGAGGTAATGCCTCAACTTGGGCTTCTGAAAGAAAAACGGCCGCGAAGATATCCTGGTAGAAACTATCTACTCATCTTAGCCGAACAGAACTGGAAGGATTGGCACCTGTACTTAAGACCGGGCACAAGGGTGACGGACTGGGGTTTGCTACTGTCTAACATCTTCACCACGGCTCGCATCGGCGAATACGTAGAATCGACCAACCGGAAAGGGTCTGGTCGAGGCTTGAAGTACAAGGTAAGTGGAGGCAGATCTAGAGATCCAACATCGATCACACCTATTGATACTGCTTAGGACTTAAGGTGCATCTGCTTGTGGAATGAAAATCGTAGGCCTGAACTTGCAATTATGCTTACTAAGGATGCCAAGAATTTCACTTGGATGCCCGATAGCAAAAGGTGAATAGGTATAACTCAGTACTTGAGACGCGTTTAGCTGATATCACGTTCGCAGGCCCAAAAGTTCTTTGGCCGAGGGCCGCAAGCCAGATTGGCTTTGCTTCAACAGTCTTCTCCCAACTCTAGCCTAACTGCTCAGAATCAAAGCATTCCGGGACTATCGCACTATGGAGGAACTTTATGCTATAGTGCCACCGGAGAATAGTGCCGCTTGCGCTGTATATTGGCGAGCAGATCTGCTTGAAACACCTTTCTGGCTGAACCAATCTATTACACAAGACGCGTGTATCGAAAACGCAGTAGCTGTTCACGGCAGATTGATGCGCTTGGGTGTACGTGGCGGAATGCCTCGCCCGCCCACCATACATGACTGGAGGGCACGATCAATGTTAGAGATAGGTAAGAGTGTATTCTCTATGAGTATATCGTTGGTGCTGATCGCCGCTTGCATAGACAAGCACTATTCAGAGTCCGATAGAATGGGGTCAGCGGCGCAAAGGAACCCTGCGACGTACCGAAACAACTACCAGCCTAGCGAAAGCCGCGTTGACGGCCAAGCTACCTTTTTGGGCAACGAAAGGAGAGAGATCGTGGCTGCGGCTTTTCTCGAAATGGGGATACCATACAATCCCAATCTCTCGCAGCGACTTCCGGCGGAACAGATGTATCAACTCGAAAGGAGCCAGAAATATCTGGATCTGGAAAGATCGGAGGATAAAAATCCACAACAGCAGAGACGCACACTAGTCGCTGATGCCCTCACAAAGTGGCAGATCGCACAGCCCTACAGGACTGATGACTAGCCAGAGTATCACCGAACCATCTTCGATCGCTGCAGATTCATGATGCCGGAGTGAGACCGTCTGGCGACAAATCTCTTCAAGCAAGATACGTTGCGAAGCGCTCTTGGAATGTCGGTCTTGCGCGACATGATCGCGCTACTCGAGCAGACTTCGGAGGTTACGTTTAGGCCAGGTCTGGAGCCAGAGAAGTGCTCCTGTCTTATGAGGAAGGAAGAATACGACTGGAAGCACATATACACTTGTTATTAGAAGCACTCTAGCGACGTGCATGGCTCTGCCGAGCTTTGCTTTCAGTGCAGCGTTTGGGTGTTTGGTAAGCAGAACTGGAACGACCATTGCCTCGCCCACCTCTCTGATCTGGATAGTTGGCCTTTCTAGTTCGACCCGCTCGTCTACGACGGAGTCCTTGCCACTACCGGATGCTGCCCATAGTGCCGCAAAAAAGAGACGCTTGATCCTCCTGAGCGGATGTACCAGTTCAAGAATCGACCGAAATGGTTGCTCCATGTGCGGAAACACATTGAGGAGATGAGGAAAGAGGAGAGGGTGAAAGGAACTAAAACGGTCAAATGTCCTTATTCAGCCTACCCCAAGTCCTTCGATTGTGTCCTGCAGTTAGAATTTCATCTTCAAGACATTCACGGAATCGACAAGGAAAAAGAATTCGGGACACCCAAGACCCGTAAGAGGACGAGACAGGAAAGCGGACTAAGCAGAGATACCCAGCCAAATTTCAGGAAGATACGGCCGGCGTACAGGCAACAACGAGAGGACTCTAGATACTACTCCTTCGTCAACGATACGATCGACATGATGAGCGACTGTTCGCTGGAACGACCTACGACTTTGTTCCTTCATTTCCCTCCTGTCGAGAGTTTGAAGAAGAGTGTACCCTATACTGAGGAGGACCTTTGCGATGTTCGCTTCTCACCGTCCTGGCCTTCTAGCGTGGGGCTGACTGGTTTGGCTGACGTCTTCGAAGCTCCCCCAGCGCTGGAGCGAAACTACCTCGAGGTAGTAGATCTTACGGAGAACGAAAACCACAGCTCTGGTGAGATGTATTCCCCGGTAAAAGAATGCGATGCGACTCCAAGTACGTCTCAACCCGGACTGACAAGGGTAGTCACCTCTAATCAGGACGTAGGTTTTGTGGCGGCGAAGGCAGTACAGGATTAAGCGTAGCCTATACTAGAAAAGTCATTCCGCCTGCGGTCTAATGAGCAAGCTCAGCTAGCAGCGAACGGAATGACTGCACATCAGAAGCGCGATTGTTCGAGGCGCAGTCGGAGGCTGTAGGCATCCTCTCCCATTATTTGTATGACCTAAGAAAGACCGCTGAGCTACCTTTCTAACAGCTAGTAGATGATGAGCGGGAAGTACGCCCAGGCGACTATATTACCATCGCATGCGAGCGAGACGCGACGGACTCTGACGAATTCCTAGACATTGCAAGAGTTGAAGCAATTCGCGGAGATGGCCGACTTGAAGTCACTTGGACATATCACCCCTCGTGTCTGCCCGCGCAGTAAGCACAAGCTTTCGGAGCCTTTGAGATACTCTTCTCGGATTACAAGGACGTT
Organism: Corynespora olivacea; assembly: GCA_019202945.1. Taxonomy (NCBI): domain Eukaryota; kingdom Fungi; phylum Ascomycota; class Dothideomycetes; order Pleosporales; family Corynesporascaceae; genus Corynespora; species Corynespora olivacea. The sequence goes on from JAGQEM010000259.1 coordinate 30,340, forward strand.
ATCGACGGAGAGTCCCTGAGGGGTTTTACTAAGGTAGAAGAATATTGTCCAGATTGCAGAACAGCCGCTCACTGGTGTTAGAACAAGCGCTTTCAAGCGCGTCTACAGAAGATCATCACCTGTCGCAGGAAGCTACGCTAACAGTCTTCTTCGCGAAAAACCTGAAGATTGGGTTGTTGAGTCATGTATTCATTGAACCGTCTCGCTTTGACGAGGAACCCACTAGTGCGTCTATCTTAGTAGAGAATAACGAGTCCTTGTACGTAATTACTACCTAACTGCTTTTACTCTCTAGTCACGACTTGCAGTGACTATCCTTGACTTGGCGACCTGACAGCCCAGTACAACCCTTCTATTATTCGGGCTGGTGCGCTTTTGCCGCCACTTCCTAGTATCTATCCAAAGCTTGCTTAATCTGCGGATAGAACTTATCCACCCCCCAACAGCAGATGATCGCTAGCGCCGCTACGAATTAGTGGGCTTGGTAGTCAAGCGTGGTCTTCTAGGCTCCTGAGCACGTCATATAATACTTGTAGGTGTTATCCTCATCCGCTAGCTTATAGTGAATCCAGAGTTCTTTTATAGCGCCCTCTGTCGTAACGGTAAAGACGATGCGTGGGACGCCTATTCCGGGATCCTGCATCACTAGCGATTCTAGTAGTCTAATTACACACGTCCCTGCTCCGGCGGCCTGGTTCTGAGCCCTAATAAGGTTACCGCTTGTGACTAGACCCTTAGCCTCAACGATAAGAAAGGGAAAGCGCATATCGCCTTGAGTAGCGTACGGATCGCTGAGAACGATCTCATGATCCTACCAGAAATCAAGCAGGCTCCTATGCTCGCTACTAAAGGCCTCTCGAGATATTCCTACAGTTATATCCGGCTTTGGCGTCGTAATGGTGCCGTCCTGCCTGTTGGCGGGGGAGGACTCGCTCCATTCGGTGGAGTACTCACTCGGCTCGGTAGAGTGCTCGCTCGGCTTAGTAGAATCGGGAGGGACGGTGAAGCTGAGGGAGCTGCTATCAGACTACACACGTCTAATGCTGGAATCGAACAAATCTTGTGTCGACGCCAACGACGCGTCTTGAGGAGCCTTCGTGGAAATTGAGTTCAACTGCAGGGATGGCCACATGGAGGGCAAGAGGACGGGACGCGGAGCTGGTGGCTTCAGCAAGGCGATCCACAATTTGTCGCTGTAGTTAGCGCTGAGGACGCCGCGCCAGCGCGGAATTCTAGCGAGCTGTTCTATTACATTGACATAGAGGTGTGTCTGGTATTCAGCCTCAGAGCCTAATTTCTTTGCTAGCTTGTAATACTCTTCTAGATATAGAGTCCCGAGCTCGCTGACCCTGTCTGCTACTTCCCTGGCCCTAGCGTTACTCTCCTCGCTCTCTACGTGTGTATATGTATCACTTCTGGCTGGCAGGCGTGTGGCGGAAGTTGGAGGACAGAGGTTGTTGCGTAGACTGTAGGAAAGGAGATCCTCAATTTTACGCGGGACCTTGTAAACGACATTAACGCAGATGTTAGAGGGCCTCAAGATAGTAATGCGATATCCTTCAGGTCTCTTTGTTAGGCTCTTTGGGCGGCTGGAGCTGCCTTTCTGCGGTATCCTCGTACTCCGCGGTCTCGATCACTCTGACATGGTCTCCAATACTGGGGCAACGGCAGCGAAGGACTTGCAGGAATCGCTATAAGAAAAGCTCTCAGCAACGTTGCAATACTAGGTGGAAATATATCCAGCGTGATGTGCCCGCTGTGTCTGCTGAGGGGGTTCGAGCGATTGAGGGAGGTTCTGGGTCTCAATGGGCGGCGAGGGCGGGGTAGATATAGACGCAGGCTGCCCCTTAAGACCCTGGCGAGTGTCGGGCGCGGCGCTGCACGACGGCGCGCGACAACGAAGTTTGTGCGCCGTGTAATTCTCAGAGGCTTTACGCTTCATGATTGTGGGTATTATAGGCGAGGCAAAGATAGTGGTTAGGGTGGTCTGGGCAGTGTTGTGGTTACTTTGGGGAGGTGTTACTGGGTGAATGATGGCCCCACAATTCTCGCGCTAGCCAACTAATTTGAATGGAATGATTCACCACAGCGCTTTGCGCCGACCACGATATGACTTGAGAGCGAAGAAAATCGATCTAGAGCGAATGTAGTATAGCTATCGATAAGCGAAATCGATCTTGTAATCGAATGTATCCTCTAGTAGTCCGTATGTTATTGGGGAAGCCTGTAACCGATGTTCTATAAGTAGCAGCAGCCCGGTTCAGGGATTAGCTAGACTCGTACCGGAGGAGTCCCAGATATGGCCCTGTGGTAGATGGGTTAAAGAGTAAACTTGCTAGCGTTGCCTTTGTCAATTCGTTTAGCATTGCCCGTTGCCAACTAGTATGACACCCATACGGCAGGGTAACGTCAAACGTTGACAGCTAAGGGAGGAGTGCCGAACTAAATTGTCAGAGTATATTCATAAGAACGTCAATATTTGCACAATGAGTATTAGCTAAAACCATCTAAGAAAGTAGGCTGGGTATATTAATAAAGCCGTCTGAGGTTCGACTTCTTCCAAACGCGGCTGATCCTTACGAGTGGAAAATTCTGCCGGCAAATGAACCGGTGTTGTTGAAGGTGTTCTCGAAGAATATAAGTGATCATTCCGTCAGCGCTTATGTAGAATTATGCAAAGGGGTTGGCGAAACCTTCGAAGCTGTACCTTTACTTGCTCATAGAGCGAGCGGTCATGACTTTATAACATCAGTAAGGTTATGAACATCTACACTACGTGTACTCCCTAACTTGATACAGCTACGTTGTCCAGAAACTAGCTTCACTGCAGAAATAAATCGACTTGAGGAGGAGAATGCTGACTTAGCACGAGAGCTTCGCAAGTCGAGAGATGAAGCTATTGTAGAAGCAGAGCGCAGACAATTTGCGGAAGAGCAGGTCCGTGAACTACACGCTACTCACTAGCAAGTTCAAGAACGTCTCCGCGATCATGAACTCGCCTTAGATTTTCACAAGGGAAGTGTTTCAAGGTGCTTCCGAGGGCTAGACAAAGTTCTCCCGATATTGGAAGAGCTAAAGGCAGGAGTGTGTCTGGAAGATATCGCTCGGGATCAAAAAGGCCTCACCGTTGGCGTGCAGGCTGACTGACCAACCCACGAAGTTAGGTAAGCGTTCGCCAAGTCATGCATAGCACAACGATTGGAGAAACTTTCATACAGGCCAGTGACGTTGGTGGGTGCTATATTTGTCATCAGCTGACAGGGTCCCATTATGGGAACGGGCTCAGAATTGGTATCTACTTGCCGTCGCTTACAATAACACCACGCCTCAACTGTCCCTTTTCGTAAATAGTCGATCTTCTATCCTTTAGAATTTCTGCCTTTGTTGCTTTCCTCTCAGCTGAGGCTCGGTCAAATACTACAGTAAGCTTTCCAGCCGGATGCCAACGGCAATTTTCGTTCATCTACACCTTCCTGCAACCCAATACTGATTTATGATGGACCAAAATGCGCTGATTGTGCGCGTGCCTCCAGAGCTACTCTTGAAGATCTTTAAGTTTCTCACTCGGCTAGAGTACACAAAGCTCTGTCACATTCAGAATTTTTACCCAGTGGCAGCAGAGCTCTTATATGCTAATTTTGGGGGTTGTAACAGCAATCTCTTACCTTTTCTCACTACTATCCTCCAAAATACATGGCTTGCATCTCGCGTCAGATACGTCAACCTAAGAAGCCTATATCTACGGCTCAAACCTCCGCAGCAGCCTAATCCAAGTCAATTAAGGCTCTTCACTCAATATATTCAAGCGTTGACCTTAAGCATATTAGAGAAGACTCTATGGGTACACTACGTTGAGAGAGGTGACACAGGAACTTTAGCGGCCCTTGCTCTCCTACATCTTCCTAACATTCGTCACCTCTATATGTGGACAGATCATCAAGTTCAACGCAGTATAGTGGCACCCATCTGGGCCTCAAGAGGAGCTCAGCCGCTTCTGAAGTTTGAGTTCCTAAGTGAGGTCAACATATTTTCCGTTCCAATATCAGTGGGAGAACTGGCAGGTATATGCTTACTCCCCTCTGTGCAAGTTCTCAAAGTATAGGATCTATACGAGCTACTAGAGAGCGAGGTTGAACACGACTTTAAACGCTCCTCAAACAATGTTGCCCAGTTGAGTATCGTCTCAGCATTAATCTCAGCGGAAAGTCTTATTAAGATAATCCTTTCCTGCAAGAGTTTGAGTAAGTTCAGATTTGATGCTCCGGAGGATTCTCGAGTACCGCAAAACTTTCCAAGACTAATCGACGCTTTGATAACATCGAACAGACTACTCGAAGAGCTGCACTTACGTGACCATATACTCTGGTCTCACGAATCAGCGCTAATAGAATCTCTTTCGCGGTTCAGCAGGCTTTGAAAATGCGTTATTGATGCTTCCATCATTCTGACCAATACCTTGAGATCATTCGTCGAAATTTGGCCCTACAGTATTGAGGAAATAAAGCTCGAAAACCTCTCTCCAAGCGCTATAGAGAATATAGAGTCAGTCCAAGGAATGTTAGTATCTTTGGCGTTGGCTGGTCAGCGCCTCCATCTCTTTCCCGAACTGCGCAAGATTTGCTTAAGCCCTAATTGGGAGATGTGTGAAAATAGTTCGGCCAGTAAGAGTTGGACTATTACGTTCTCAGAACAAGGCTCCCCTAACTTCTTGCGTGAATGGTATTGAAAACGCATTAGAGCGGAGTTCGCAGGTACTGAACAAAATATCAATATTTGAATATGTGAATCTATTAAGTTAGTTAAAGAAGCAGTGAAGATTGGAGATGGCTTGCTTCTGCAATTCCCGTATTTCCACGGTAATTAAAACAACTAATAGCTGGAACTCGGCACAAGTCGATGCTTGCAGTAGCAAGTTGGTAGTAACTTAGTATGTGTTTTCCCTGAGCTTAACCCTCCCGTGCTCTGACAATGCTATCCTCACCTGAGTCCCATTCTATTATGCATTGACTTTTTTTGAAAAACACGCCTCGGGGCGGGCTGCAACAAGAATTTGGCTTCCCGGATTGAGCGAATTGACGGTCTTAAAGTATATATTAATAGCAGGTAGTACGCGGGCGTATCTTACGTCGTTGATCTCTTGAACGTTTGCATTGCTCCTCGTCCCATAATGAGCCATATCTTCTAGCAGATTGATAACGGATTGAAACGTGCCAAAGGTAACGAGAGTGTCGTTTGCCTCCTGAATTACAGGATTCCCACGAAGGGCTTTATCGAGTTGGGTTTTGAATGTTAGCTCGTCCCTTTCGAATGCTAGCGCGGTCATAGCTCTTGCTCCAAGTTCTTCCGGCGGAGCACTTTCTGCCTCGTCTAGGAATTGCGTGACATGACTGACATCTGAAGCCCACAAAGACGCAGATGTGTAGAGGGATTCAGGAAGTATAAACATGGGTGGAGAGCTTCGCGCAAGTACACGAAGACTGAAAGAAGTAAGAATAACATAGTAGGTCCTCATGCTGTCGTTAAGAAAATACTAAATCTAGGTAAAAGGTAGTTATGAGGTCGCGAACGGGAAAGCTGAGAGAGTATACCGTTGGCGCCTTTTTATATTTCGATAATATGTTCTAGTGGAGCGCTAATATTATCTCCTCTAATTAGAGGTCTTGTCTTGTCAGTCTAGCCCCACAAATGTCGTTATTCTGAGTACATGATATAATTAATAAAGCTGCTCCGGTTTAGGTCCACTTAGAAGTCTATATAAATCTTTTGAGACTGCCTATTCTGGGTAAGAATCAGGACTATTTATAACTTTGTCTCAGCGCTGAGGTCTATACATAGGATCAATGCTCTAAATAGTCATACGAATCCTGAAAAGCCTGGGTGCTAGCCAAATCATGTTGTTAGGAGGGTCTCTAACTAGGCCTCTTTTACAAGAGACTGGTGTCCCCGCTTTTCTGTCATTGTAATACGGAATTGTTCTACCACCTTTGCGTGGCGATGGCCCTCCAGTTGCAATCTCGACGCGGAAAGGCAGAAGGCGGTGGAAGATAATGCGCTGGTTGACAGCCACTGAGCGATAGAAATTGGGTGATGATGCGGAGGAGCCGGACGGGAAGAGTGATGAAACTAAAGTCTTTTGCTGTTACCGCTGGGAGGAACTTTCTTCCGTAGAACATCTGGACAAGCACCTACAACCCCAGTTGTTGATCAACAATCCTCGTTCTTTTAGATTTCCCTCAGTAAACTAAGCAGATCTCTACTACCACTATCATCGTTTGTACATATCGGACCTTGAGATGGTGGTCAGAGCAGTGCCTCCTAAAACATTGTGCGTCATCCTAATCTATATTCTCTGAACATCTCATATCCCTCCAATGCTCCTCACTGTATCAAGCCAGCCACATTACACCTCCTCTGCTTCTGTTAGATCAAAAAACTTAACCTTACTCAATACATAAGTTATACTACTGTAGGTGGATAGGGAATAGGCTAGATAACACAAAGCGACCATGCACACTACTGCATTATACCGAATACGAGGAACTATAAGTATTGTTTATGTTGGATATAGAAAACCAAACACTGAGTGTACGAGTCAGAAAGTTGTGCCACATCACCATGTCTAGGTGATGCTGAAGAAGATTGTTAATGAATGCTAGGTTACTGTAAGCAACCTGCGATGATCCAAGTTCGTAAATGACTTAATGTACAGTGAATAGCAAATCCCACGCCTAAGGCCTCTTCTACATATGACGACAGCGCCTGCCAGGTAACGCACGAAAGGATGTCGAAGAAGAAGGAGTATACTGACAAGCCGGAACGACAGCCGTAGCGGAATAATAAGTTCCTCTCAAGCACCTCAAATGTACTTCATCCTCTCATTCTGGCCTCCTGTGTAATATATCTAACTATTTAGCGCGAGTCTTTCCTGCCGGCGTCCTGGCTCGCCCTGGAGAGTCTGTGCCAGTCGTAGGAGGCGGTGTGGTATCATGACGTGGCTGGGACTTAGAACTCATACTAGTTGAAACATCGTGGGCTGAGCGTGTGCGCCTTCCTGGTTGGGGACATTGCGCTCTATTTTCGCGTGCTGTATTGCTACCTCCCTGCTTCGTCTGCTTGCTTGGATTTAACTCTTCTAGCGTATCTTGCTCTTGTTTAGTAGGGCGATTCCTCTTCTTTGTACTACTCCTGGTTACGTCTGTACAACTATTTCCCGCCTCTTGTTGCTTCTCAATATCTGCTGTTTTGCGTTGCTTTTGTTCCGCTTCGATCTGAGGTAACAATGCTAGCAGCGATTGTACTAGGATGTCATAGTGTTGAATATTCCTCTCCGCGTTCCTGTAGTCCTTCGTACTTTTGATAAACTCTTCGATAAGACAGTTCCGTCTCTTGGTGGTGGCTCGGAGCGCCTCTTCTCCTGCTTTCCAAAGGTCGTGATGAGCCAAGATTAGACTCAGAATATCGGTTGCTGAACCTGTGGCTTTTTGAGTGGTCTGTATAGTCTTCTCCTCTGCTTGTTCTTGTTCGTTCTCGCGTTCGTCGCCCCCTTTTACGGAACAAATACTCTCTGGCGTGTTGTATAATTTTAATATCCCTGAATTTGTAAGTGTCTCCTATGCCTGGTCGTGTTGCGGCTGTAGGCGTTTTGCAGACCTAGTGTGCCAATCGAGCTAATAGTATATGAAACCAATGTATTCAATCCATGTCGTCCATGTATCTTGTTATTTTGGGTCTTCTTTGAATTGGAACGGCAGCGTGAAGCCGTGCCTTGCTAGGCGATGCATAGCTGCCTCAACATATCCGGCGAATCCTCTGTTGCCATAGTCCTCTTCTAAAAAAATTTGCTGCTATTGCTGGTGACCTTTTTCCTGTTCCCACATCCTTCTCATGGTCTCCTCAAAGTCTGGCCGAGTAGTAGCCTTTGTAGTACTAGTTAATACTATTTTTTGTTTCATCGACTCGCGGTATATAGAATATCCATCCTCATTGAATATAGATCTATTATTGAGTTGCCACTTGCGGAAGTCCCGCTACCTCTCTTATTGTCTTGAAAAAACTCTCCAGTCATTTGAGTTCTCTGAATCTGGGTCTATCGCCCATGGTTGAATTATGTCGCGGTGCTTTCTAGGATTTTGGGCAACCTAGTCAAGAAGGTTGAGTGGAAATAATGGTCGGCCGCCGTCTTTAACGAGCTCACAGTAAGCTGCTATCTCGAGGTCCCTAGTGGCGCTAGGGTGAGGGTGAGGTGTTGGGGATCTATCCCTAAGTGACTCTGGGGGTGATGAAATACGGGGTGAACGCGCGACGTTGCCGTTCTCGACTTTGTTTAGCAATGTGTGGAGGTGACTAACATTGATCGGGTTGCTTTGTGTCGGACGAAAGCCGTTCAACCTGGCCGCTGCCGTACTGCTCTACTTTAGCGACATATACGGAAAATTGGCAGGACAGTCACCTTAACTTCCTAGCGAGCTCGGCCTGTCTAGTCTCTGATAGATCGCCCTATCCATTAATATTCTCAAGCTTAAAGCTGCTATCCGCACCAGCGTTCTGCTTCATGTATTGCACAGCATCGGCTATCTCAAGGGCGAGAATATAATCAACGGTGATCAACGGAGTTCCAAGCTCATTATTACGAAAGAGCGGCATTCTGGGGTCGCGTGAATGGAGGTTGTGAGTTTAGCGCAATAGCGGTGTTATATTCAGTATAGAAGGCTGGAGGAAACGCGGTTTAGGCATGAATGACTCTAAGTAAGGGGGCAGTGTACTAACTTATATAATTACTGCCGCGGGCTGATACCGTGGCTAGAACCCTAACCTCCTGTGGCTTTGCTTCGACCTACTATGCCTAGGTACTAGCGGCTCGGTATCATTACGTAATATGCTGAGCTCGGGCCTTTATATATTAATGAGGTCCTATATTCACTGACTATACTATTAATAGAGGAGTTTGCTCTCCGCTTGGCTTCATAATCGCGCGATAACTGCGCTGCTAAGCCAGTGACAATTATTCTCAAGTAGTTTTAGTCCGCTTTCCAATGCGATTCTGAGTAGAGCCGCTGTGGCTCTCGGGTTGACACATTCTGAGCCGGGATGTAACTGGTGGATCGGGAATGTTCCTAAGTAGAGGGTGATCAGCTCCGTTTGTACTGATATAGTGGCTGGCTATACCTAGTTCTCTTCTGAGTACGCTCATTGTCGTCAATCTAACGAAGCTGTTCAGATGGAAGCCCGTCACGGCCCAGTTCCGTAGTCTCGATGGGCACGTCCGCCTCTGGAGCACAACTCTGGGCCCGCATAAATTCACTAAGAGCTAGGATATAATTAGTGATAACAGCGTTGGTACTAACTTCGCTCTGGTTTGAAGCCAAGCTGCTCGGTGGAAATTCGTTCCGTTCCAGGACAACAGGATCTGGTGAGCTATTAATATTATTTTCGCCCTGTTGCTCAATTTCAGATAGTTGACTATTTCTATAGTTGAAGTTGTCACGGCCCAGGGCCCTTTTGATTGGTTCGTTTCGGTGTTCGGGCCCGGAGGAACTAGCCTCCGGGCCGCACCCACACTAGATCGTAGCTACTCTCGATAGCTCCTAATGACAACACTTTTCGCTGTTCACTAAATGGGCCTTCTTTGTAGCCTGTCATAGTTATGAGCCCGGT